>JAMAKQ010000084.1:0-125707 GCA_023628475.1 Chaetomiaceae sp. PF1801
GTAGACTTTTAGCAGTTTGGAGTGGTGAGGTCGGGAAAAGTGTCCCGGTCAATGGGGTGTCCCGCTCAATGGTGGACTACGTTATATAAGATCTAGCTTTACTACTATAATAAGCCGTTTAGTAGTAGGAGCGTTATCCTTATTAGTAACTTCTTCTAGCTACTACCTATCTTTAGAAAGCTACTCTTCTACAATACTTTTAAGGGCTTAACGAAGATTGAGATACTTAGCTACAATACCTACCTTACTTTCGACTTAATAGTAGAGCTTTAGTATATCGTCTAGTAGTAGGGCGATATATAGGCTCCTTTCTACAACGCTTTAGAGGGTCTATAGTTCAACAATCCTACTATTACGTAGTAGTGGTTACTCTCGACTCGTATATAAGTACGTTTAACTATTAAGGAAGTTAAGTAGTTCGATAACGCCCTCTACATATACTCTATTAACTGCTATATTAGGGATTACAACCTAACCTATCTAAAGGGCTTAAATAAGCCCTACTTTTAAGCTATTTCCAATAATATAGGGCCTAGTATAGACAAGACTAAGGTAGGTAATACTAGCAACCTATACTAAAAGATTCCTCTAGTTGTAGATTCGCGTATAATACTTATAAAGAATATCTAGACTAAAGTTAGCCTAGTTAACGGTATAGTTAGCACTATTTATAACTTCGCCTAGAAGACTAGGGTTAAGATAACTATAGTGGACCCTTAGTAGCCTCCAAGGCCTAAGGTCTCTCCCTTTATAGTACTAGTCAAGTTTAACTAGTATAATAGCCCTACCTACTTCGAGGATCCCGCCCTAGCTAGTATAGTGCTAATCTTCCGCTCTTAGTGCGACTTCTTCTATAGTAATAGTACCTACTTCTATATATAGTTTCTCTTAATAACTATATATACTATTACTATCTATAAGAGCTAGGGCGCAACGCTCGATAAGGCGGTACTAGATATCTTAGAAAAGGATTTCTAGCTAGGGCTAACTTACGTAGCTATAAGCTATATTAAGACCCTCTAGGGCCTTATATTCGAGGTACCGTTCGACCTATAGACGATATAGATCTAGGGCAATACGCACTAGGAAGCGCGTATAGAGGATATTGTACACCGCCTACCTTATTACCTCACTTCTAAGAAGGTAGCTCCTATAATTAATGGCTAGAATATCTATAACGGTTAAGCTCCTAGGCAGGGTGACGGATATAGGCAGGATCACGAGTTATATATATATTTAGTTCTTAATAGATTAATATAGAATAGACCTTTATATTACTAAATAGAGTAGAATACTAAATAGGCTAGTATAAGTAAATACGTAGTAGCAATATAGTAGTAGGAGATAGCGATATACAACAACGATGGCGAGTACAGCTAACAACTAAGCCCAAGCTAGCTAAAAGACGAACCAAGCCGTTAAGCCTAGGGCCGCAGGGGGGCCTTAGAGGGTTAGCGCTCTACACCGACGCTTTGAATAAGGCCCCCCGGCCGTGGGCGATAGCGAGGTCGTCTTGAGCGGCTGGCTGGCTCGGGTGGTCGTCGGCTATGTCGGTTGTATTAGCGGCGACGACGTTGGTGATGTAGTTGTATATCTTATGTCGATGTCGACGGACCGAAGCTTTGCTTCACGCTACTATGGCATGCGTAGCATCGCCACAGTCCAGCGGTATTTTATGGCTGAACAAGATTACAAGACTCGTCGTACGCTCAGGAATGAAACGTTAAAGAGACGCTGATGCTCTCATTATCGAAGGCAGGCCCCCTCGCAACTCGGGTCTGAACTCTGAAGCAGCCTATGTCTCGGGAATAATGTTGACAAAGTTCCATCGTAGAACTAGGAAGGGACTGTGACCCGGAGTTAATTCCCAATGAGACCTCAATAACGCTAGATACTCCACGAACGTTATTAGTGCAGCTGCTCTCTTTTGAGGCGCCGTGCCCAATCCGATCTTCGAGTCGCTCAGCTCCCCGGACTACTGGGCCTAGACCTCGATACATTCTGTATCCTTTCACGGCCAATGTCACGACTCAGCTGAGATTTACTGTCAGGGACGTTGTTGACGCCCAACATTAAATTGCCATGTTTACACGTCCGCTTCTTCGACCTTTGAGGTTGCACCCCTCAAGTCACTCTTTCAACCGTTGCCTGAGCTCAGCATGTCGGACGCCATTCTTTACAACTCCATCGCGGCCAGGTGCACCATTGCAGCCTGTCTCTGGCAAGTCGCCGGCCATGTCAACAATGACCCGGCAGCCCAGCTCGCGGCGTGCCAGTCCGCCTTCGGCTTTCCCGTCGTGCCGACTGTGACGATCCCCGCCGAGGATGTCTTCTCGACTCGTACTTCCACCTCGACCGAGGTGGTTGTCGTCATCACTACTTCCACCGCCCTTGCCACGGATCAGCAGACCTCCACCGCCTGGCACACCGTGGACTCGACCGTCACGGAATACACCACGACGGTCACCAACACGGTCTTGACCACGGTGACTGCAGCGGCTCCGTCTGTCACTGCGGTACCAAGGAAGAGAGGCGTCAAGCGCGGAGGATGCAAGCCCAAGACCACAACTTCGACCGAAACCCAAACGCCCACGGCCGACTTCTGCGCGGACCCTTCCGTCTACTCGTCCGCCTGCGCCTGCGTCGCTCCCCCGACGGTGACCGAGTACGCCTCCGCGGCGACCAGCATCATCGATGAGATTGCCACGTTTACCTCCTTTGCGACCCAGGAGGCGGATGTCACGCAAACCGCCACCGAACAGGCCACGGTCCAAGGCACCACCACCCTCCTGAGCACCCTGTCGACCGCCACCACAGTAACCACGACCGTAACCTCCACCGCCAGCCCGGCGCCCGCAGCCCCGACCGGCTTTGGCCTCATCCTCGCCGACGGCCCCTACGCGGGAAAGTCGCTCGTCACCAGCGGCACGGCGCCAGCCTACGCCTACATCTGGGTGGCCACGGGCAACCCCAGGCGACTGGCTCTTCCGTCCGCCGGGGCGCAGCCGTTCGTGGAGAATAACACGGCGTACAAGATGTACGTCCGGATGTCGACGGCGGCGTATGGCATTGTCCTCTTCACCACTCCGCAGTATATAACGTCGTCGGGGTACGTCTGGTTCGCGGCGTCCTGCGCCATCAGCGGCGAGACGCTCGTCATGTCGTGCTCGGCGGGGAGCCTGACGAGGTTCGTGCAGTGTGGGTCGAATATCTACATGGCGAATGATGCTATAAGGCCGGGCGGGGGCGTTGAGGTGCATTTGAAGGCTCCTTCTGCTTAACGACGGGAGTAGGGGTACATTGGCGGTCAACCTGCGATATATGTAATTCATACCCAGTTTCTAATATTGAAAACACTGTAATCAACTTGAAAATACCCGAGACGGACATCTTTCCCATAACTGAACTCTCACATCAGATCTTGGCCCCCTCCCGCGCAGCCCACCCAGCAAACTGCTGAAGCGGCAGAACCTCCAGCGGCGCCGCAAAGTTGCCCTCCTTCTTCTCCATCTCGATGAGCCAAGCCAGCTTGGGGCCGGTCTTGTGGACGTCGAGGGCAGCCGCGTCAGCGTATCTGTAACCGCAAGAGTTAACCATGGCTGTACATAAAAAGGGAGCAGGCCGGAGGTCTGGAAATGGACTTACACCTCCCAGACGACAATCTTGGGCCCCTGAGGAGTGCTCGTCTTGAACCACTGGTACTTGAGCACGCCGGGCTCGGTGGCCTCGACGCCGCTCGCCACCTCTTTTGCGAGTTCTTCAACCTGCATTGCTCTTGTGTTGGTTCATGATCCGACTCATCCGAGGTAAAAGGGGGTTCAATATGGCACTTACCCGGGCAACCCTGTCCGGCTTGGGGGTGATGATGGCGAGGACGTGGATGGGAGCCATTTTGATGTCTGTGATATTGACTTTGTTGTCTTGTTTGAACTTGAGGTCTGTCCTGACGAGAGCGGAGGTGATGATGTTTTGGGTGAGGTAGGTTGCTTGCTACCTCGGTATCTTGACTCTCGGAACCTGGAGATGATTACCAACCTATTCTTCGGGTTAACAATGTGGATGCCTCGGTTCTTGGCATCCGTCAATTAGGCGGTGGGGATTCCAGGAGGTGGAGAAAAGAAACGAAGAAAGGAGAAAGGGATTTGAGGGAAAGAGTGATAGAAGAAAGAAAAAAGAAAGAAAGAGCCTGGGAGGAAAGTTCATAAGTGTTTCCATGCCGCTTGCTTGTAAACTCTTTCCACTTGGAAACCACTTGACCTGTCCCTCGACTTCCCCCAAAAGCCCCCCGAATGCTCCAGCAAACAACGACTCACTTTCGCCGGAACAAGTCGCGAGTCGCGAATGAACATCACGTCACAGCCGGCACCTACGTTACCTTAGGTATCAAGCTGCATCGCTGGAAGGACCAGTTTGGATATTCTGATGTGGAGGCGGATCTTCGAGAAAGGGTTTTATGTCAATGGGAGTTGAACTTGGCCAGATCTGAAGGGAATCCACTTCTTTGCGGATGAACCGCTCCTCGGCCCGCTCCAGTCTCCACCCGATGGGCTGCAAAACGTCAGCTTCTTGGGACCTTGTGGAGAGAGTTCCCCTTTTACCTCCCAGAGACCCGGGTCTAGGTCGACGGCAAGTGCGTTATCAAAAGGGACTATTGATCCTACAGGCCGAAAACGTCGAAGCTGAAAACTGGGAATGCCATGCGTGATGCGTTGGAAAAGATGAAAAGAGTCGAGGTCCGCCGATTTTGCAGTTCAAAAGGAGAACCGCCAACTCCATCCCTCCGTGCCGCCCGTCGCTCGTTTGTTGCTGCTCTCTGGGACTTGTCGCTCTTTTGGATTCCGGCCCCGTCATGAGGAATTCCGCTCTTGTTGCCCTGTCGGGCGCCGCTCTGCTGCACGTGGCCACTGCTGCTTGCTGCCGTAGCAATACCTGTTTGAAGGCCGTCGCCCTCCAGGCCGATGTTGGCGTCGCCGACTGCTCGAGCAACCTGGCTGTCACCGTCACGCCTTCACCCGTGATTGTGACAAAGACAGCCACGCTGATGGAGAGCGCCGTCGAGACGGACTTGTTCACCGAGACCACGACGGCGGTCGCCTCGACCGAGACCCTTCTCTTCACCGAGACCACCACCATCACGGCGTCCACCGCGACCAACACGGTCGGCGAGACCATCACGGTGCCTTACACCACCACTGTGTTTGCGACGGCCGCCCCCGTCACCACGACGTCGTACATGTACGAGACGTATCTGAAGGCCCGCGACGTCGCCACCGAGACACCCTCCCTGCCCGAGTACGCCACCGCGTCCTGCGCCGACTGGGACATGTACGTCAAGGCCTGCAAGTGCGCCGGCGCCGAGCCCGCCACCGTCACGGCGGAGCCCGCCACGTTCACTGTCACCGTTCCGGCCGACGACGCCCTCACCACCACCGTTGGCACCGTCTCGAGCACCCAGACCGACACCGTCTACCTCACCGCGACCACCTCCGTCACCGCCACCGACGCGGCCACGGTCGTCCAGACCGTCACCGTCACCCAGACAGCCACCGAGTCCTCCGTCGCTTCCGCCGTGCAGGCGACCCAGACGCCCTCCGTCGTCGTCCCGCTAGCCTGCCGGCCCGCCGGCGAGGCCTGGCGCGCCTCGAACCCCTTCACCGACGGCTCGACCCGCGTGATGAACGTGGTCAGCAGCAGCATCATCGCGTGGCAGAGCTTCGCCGGCAACGCCGCCCCCGCGGCGGGGACGATGGGGGCGCAGACGTCCGTGTGGATCGTCAACAGCGCCGGCTTCCTCGAGAACCGGTACACCATCGGCGCCAACAGCGAGGTCCTGGTCGCTTACATGGACACGACGGCCACGGCCGCGACCGTCCAGGTCAAGGTCAAGGCCCGCTCGGCCGTCGAGGCCGGTGTCGCGGCGGGAACCATGGAGAAGGTCCGGGTGTGCGTCGGCGCTGCCGACAACAAGCTGCACTTGACCTCGCGGGGCCGGTCCAGCATCCTCAGCTGTGGTAACGGTTTGATGCTGTCGACGAACAGTGATGGCAAGGACTACCGCTCCGACTGCCTGTTGCTCAATCCCTCGGTCACGCTGTTTTAAGAAAAGGGACATGGAAGGGTGGTTAGTCTGAGTTGAAGCTGGGGGGTCTTCTTCATGCCATTCACTGTACGTACCTTATTCAATACTTGAACTTAATCCTGACGAACAGGATCATGACGACCTCCTGATTCCCCTTCATGTGCACAACATGACCGATACCTGGAGTTGAGCACCAGGAATGACCCGCTGGGGGCAATCCATCATTGTTGCTCAACTTCAACTTCAAGTTCCGCACCTCGGGCCTTGGATGGATCGGGGTCGAAGAGGAATTATTTGAAGCCTTGAACGCCCAAACATAGGATGTGGGGATGAGATTCGGCGATCTCGTTGGGCTGAACGGAGAGATCCGCCCCTGAGTCGCGGACGCGACCAACGGTTTCTCTGCAGTGTCTTGACGCTCCATGAGCTTGCTTGGCGCGTGCGACCGCGAGAGGATTTGAGACGTTCAGACGACTGGAATCCCACGCAGGATGCCGCGCAGGCCCGCGAAACTGTGGCGCAGCTCCCATGTGAGAGACTCGAGTCTTCAATATCGCGACTCGTGAGGATCTTGGATGGAGCAAGTGAACAAATCCAAGCCACCACCCGACCCGCCCGTCGCAGACCTTGAGTGAGCGTCGCCAAGCCGCGAGCCGCATGGAAGGGTCGCGCTGGCTGTCACCTTTCGCTACGGGCTGCCAATGGGAAGCTCCCAGACCCTCCTCATGCTCGGCCCATCCCTGCCGCCAAGGCCGCGTTGTCTCATGCAGCTTTGGCGTGGGTGGCTTGGGGCCGCGGTCTGGGCTCTCAGCTCGTGAAGCTGACCGCATTCGTCGAGGAGAGATTTTGCTCTGTTGAGAGTGAGAAAGAAGGTGTCCAACTTGATCATCGACGAGCAGAAGGAATGTGATATGCAAGTTGAGAGAGAAGCCCCCTCCGTCTCGCTGAAATGGACACCCATGGCCCGCTTGGACGACGTGCTTGCGGCCCTGTGACGTGCTTTACCTGGAGCGGTCAGGGCATGGGTGGCTGTTGCAGCCAGAGTGCGGCTGAGGGCGCTAGCGGGAAAACCATCCCCTCTTTGGGCTCTGGGCGCTCACGCCCGGCCCGCAAAGCTGCCTTGCTGCCCGCCGGCTCGACTCGGATCAGGGAGGCTCTGCTGTGGGGGAGATGGGCGTCTGCAGCTGAGCTGGGAAAGTCCCATGCGCGGGCGCAGGTGTAAAAGAAACCCGCTCCCCGCCTCTTTTTTTGCCCCCAGCAGCCACACCTTCACCCATCCCCATCACCACGCCACTTGGGACGACTCTTGCGGCCAGCCAGATCGAATCCAAGCCCACAATGGCCGACGCCGTACCACAACAGCAGTATGCTGCGCCGGCAGCGGTCGCTCCTGTCAAGGAGGAGAAGGAGCAGTACATCCAGCAGACGCCTGTCTGGGTGGTGGTGGTGCGCGGCGCCCAAATCTTCTTCAGCATCGTCATTCTCGGCATGGCCGGCTGGCTGATCCACGGATATGCCATGCCTGCTAACGGCTTCGCCGTGGCCTGCGTATGTGTGACCTGTCTGCTTCATTCAACTACCTGGTAATGAAACGTGCCTCCTGACCGGGAATCGCAGGCCGTGTTCACGTGGATCGTCGTCGCGTACGAGCTCATCTCGGAGAAGGTGCCGTCGGCGCACGCGGCGTACAACATCTGGGCGGTCCTGTCGCTCGACTTCGTCATGGCCGTCTTTTGGCTCGCTTCGCTGGGCGCCAACGCCGCGCAGCGCGCAGAGTTCAACACTCCCGTCACCATCGAGAGCTGCTACGACGACGGCAGCGCCGTCAGCGCCCATACCTGCACCATCTCGGGCCGCGCCCTCAACAGGCGCGGTGCCGTGGCTGACAAAGCCGGCCTCGCCGTCATGAGCGCCATTGCCGGCCTGAGCGCCCTCGTCTGGTAAGCGACCGACGCGTCGCAAAACGCCGCTCTGCTGCAAGTGCTGACCACCGTCCCGCACCAGGCTCCTCTTCGTCGCCACCCTCGTCTTCCACGGCCACACCTTCCGCCTCTGGCACCAGGAGCACAAGAAGCCCTCCGCCGACAACGCCACCGTCGAGATGAAGGCGCAGGGCACGCCCATGCTCGCTCCCCAGCCCGAGGCCCAGCCCGTCCACCCGCAGTACTCGGACCAGCAGCAGTACCAGTCGCAGGTGTACCCTCAACAAGCCCAGCCCCAGCAGGGAGCCTACCCGCCGCAGCAGACCGCCGCCGCGTACCCGCCCCAACAGCAACCACCCGCGTATCCTCAGCAGCAGCAGCAGGAACTGCCCGGTGGCGTCCAGCCGCAGCAGGCGTATGCCGCGTACCCTGACCCCGCGCAGTACGCCCAGTCGCAGCAGACGTACAGCCCGCACGGTACTCCCGCGCCGGGGCAGCCGTATTACCCGCCGCAGCAGCAACAGCAGCAGCCATATAGCCCGCATGGAACACCGGCGCCGGGTCAGCCGTATTACCCTCCGCAGGAAAAGCAGTGAGGGCGGGATGCGCGCGTGAGGGATGACGGGCGGTCTCAGAGTGTCGTGAGGTAATGCCTTAGTGAGCTCGGGACCGCATGCTTTCTTTCGGGTTGGTTGGACTTCATGACGCAGAGTTCAGGTACGACCAGGGTTGGAAACGAATGATTCTGGGAGCGGGTTAGCGGACTCTAAGTCTGCATTTGTATGCGACGTCCTCGGGTAACGTACATACTGGGCGATGTTCCTTGAGCGGGCGTTGGCAGTGATAAGGTATTTGGTCGACATAATAGACATGATGGTAATTCTCGACTCTGCTTCATGTCCTGTGCTGTGTTGCTTCGTAAAATTCCGGCGAAAATATTTGGCGACATGCTTGCAGTGGTTGATGCAGGGTTTCGGCGTCATTCTTTGGCGTCGCAGCGTCGTGCCCAACAAGCCTGTCAAGAGCCCCGTCTGCACCGAGGTCCAAGCCAAGCCTGAAAGTTGATGATGGGAGATTGTAGAATGAGATTCGGCAGCGTCGAGCAGTGGAACGGTCTTTTGGAAGCAGAGTTGCCCAAGTTTGCATTCCATTCGAGTTTTCGGAAGGAGGACCTGGTGTCGCGCAGCAGCGCTGCGGATCAATCCCCCACTTCTGCCCCACTCCCCCAAACAATTCCAGGTTCTTTCGCTCAGGCTGCCAACTTCAACTCCTCAAGCTCTGTCCGCGCTCGGCACATCTCACCTGGTGCCTTCATGCATTTTCCTGTAGGAGCCTAAAACCCGATTTGTCATTCCAACCACTCATAACTTCAAGCGTCTTGGGGCTCCTCCCCATGGTTTCCCTTTCTCCTTCCTTCTGGCGCTCGCAAAACTCTCCTGGATGTTGAGGAGACTTCTCGACCTCCCCAGGGCCGTCTAGCATGAAGACCTCCCCATCCGTCACCACTGCAAACTGCATGCGGGTACTCGCTGCAGGTGCACAGTCATTAGAATACGTTTCTGAAAGACACCGGCAGAATTGATCCGTTATTCTTTAGAGCCATCAAGCAACCCCAGCTCAGCCGGAGTCTCCGGACGCCTGGTCATTGTTCAAACGGCGTCTGCGGCTTCATCCGTCCCTGGGCAGGTCCTCCCGATGTTTTCTTCTTAGACAAAGAGTTGCTCTTGTTTAGGCAACCCACAACGATGTGTCCATCTCACTCAACCATGGCATTGGCAAGAACATGTTGTCTCAGAACTACGGCTGGGCGCAGTTCTTTCGGACCTGGCCACCTCCCGTCATGAGCTGACCGAAACCTCCGCTCACACTTTCGGCATCTCCCATTGGAAAATAAAGTTAGGTACCAGGCTGTGCTTTGTCAGTTCTCAAATCTCAATGCTTCTCCTCGGCTCTGACGCCATGGATGCCCAATAAAGTCCCATTGTTGCCTATCTGCATCTCACCACCTCAACCATTCTGTCAGCTCTCCTGCGGCCACATGCATGTAGTAATGAGACTCTTGCCATTCTCTCCTTCAACAAGAAAGAAGCACACTGGTGGCAGACCGCAAGCCAGGAGCGGAAGCCATCTGGCCATCTGCAGATGCCCTGAGCTCCGTTGGAAGCAGATCTCAAACGGGTGACTGCAGCATCTGCAGACAAGCGCCGCACTTCGGGGTCGTCCGAGCTCAGGGGTAACGACGAAAGACAGCCCCAACAGCGAGCCTCGCTTCCTTCACGACGTTCGTTCGACCAACAGGGGCAGGCCGTCCCAACAATCATCGGGCGGGCTCCTCGACGAGGCCACTGTCGTCAGCCTTCTTCTTCCGTCGCGGTAGGACGTCCGTCTGGTCATGATGACAACAAGACGAGCGTCCGTCTGAGCCACATAAATGGTAAGGTATATACAGCGGTGCTCGTCTTGTTTGTGGCTTTTCTTTCTCTCCAGGTTGTATAAGGGGGATGCAAGGCCGGATAGCGTGTCCATATCAAGGAGTCGAGGGCCATCAAGGGGCCAGACTGGATGGGTTCTCGTGACATCTACTTGAACGAGCCTCCACTTTCCCCTTTTTTCCATTACTTACCGAAGAGAGCAGCCTGTCAGCTCTTTCCCCTTCTACGACTGGATCCTCAGATTTGTACCAGGGCAGAGGGCAAGCAGCTGTGCCACACGTTGGGACATGGAGGCAGCTGGTAAGTTAGCCTCAAACCGTGGGAGGCTGGCTGACTTTACGCATAGCACTTTCGCTGAAGCATCTCCCCATTGTCCTCCTTCAACCCATTTTGCTGGGCAGCTGAGGCCCATAACAACCAAGGGCGCGGAACTAAGTTGCCATCTCCGAGGCGGCTAGGCACATCCACAAAGACGAGACCCCCCAAGGCAGCCCACCAATGCGAAGCCTTCTCGCGATGTCTCTTATCTTCCTTTCTCCCTCTCCCTTTCAGGGACCCCTTTCCGACGGGCCACACCAATAGAAGCGAGGCAGTACCAAACCATGTTGCGCAGCAGACGTAAGGGCGGCCCGCGCATTGCAGAATGCAGCCTCCCATAGCAGAAGTCCAAGCATCGAAGCCGGGCCCTTCCCTGCATGTCTTTCCTCCAGCTACTCTACCCGGGCTGCCGGGAGGGTCACGACGAAAAGGTTACAAAGCTGCGTCCGGCACATCAGAGCCGGCCAACTGCATACAAGGAACCTAAAGGCTTATTAGACTCCATATATCGGGTGAAGCTGTCTCGGTGGTGTCTCCTTTCTGCGTCCTCTCTTCCTTCTTTTACTGGTGCCCTCAGGGGCGATAACGGCCAGGACTTGAACGGAAACGGTGTTGCGCATCGGGGCAGGTCAGCCCAGTCGCTCACAGAGGGTAAATCTGCAACCATCTCCAGGTGAGGTCCCCTTCTTTTCTGTTTTGCTCGCTATCCCATCTCAGCCATTCTCCTTGCTGGGCAAGGTGGTGCCGACGATACCACAAACCTGTGCGTTCACCGGGGATGGTCAACGACACCGAGGACAGACTCTCAGGCCAGTGTCTGGGGAGAGCCGTCTTCTCTGGATCACTGGCACTCCGATCTGTGTTTTCGACCCTTTACTAAACGCACCCCCCAACAACAGTGAGAGCGACGGGGTCCAATACTATAAGGGAAGAGGAAGAGACGAGGCTAGTGCCGTGGCTGAAGCCGTCCTTCCTGGATGTCACCCCCTCTGCATTTCCGTCCCCTTCTTTTCAAGCCAGCCGGGAGTGGTAGCTGTCCTTTCTGGGCCTCACCCCGCTGCGTTTTTGGCCCCTGTACCAAGCTCGCTACCGGCGATAGCGACGGGCACGGCGCCGTGTGTGCTATGGAGGCGTCTAACCGCGAGGCGGGTGGACCGGCATGGTAGTGGTTGATCCGTAGCTCTGCCTGGAAGGGGCTAGTGATGCCGCGAGCCGAGACCATCCTGAAGTTGTTCGGAAGCTTCAAGGTTCGGTTCCTCCCACTGCATTTTCGTCCCCTTTCCTCAAACCCGTGACGGGTGACAGCGATGGAGATGATGCTGTGCGCAACCCCGAGGTAGCCACCCGTTCATGTCGCGAGTGTGCGCACTCATACGGCGGGCAGACCGGTATGGCAGCAGTTGATCTGGCGTTCTTGCTCTCCCTGAACGTTCTCGTCCCTTGCCCATCGTGTTAGGAGGTAGCGGGTAAACTGGCATGGCAGCAGTTGAACTGGAGATTATTGCTGTTCCCCCGCTGCCCTCGTCCCATCCGCATTGCGTCAGGACATAGGCGCCCAACCGCGCTGCGCGTGAGCCTCCGTAGTAGCAGCCGAACCCAAGCATTTGTTGGTGTTCTCATCGTTCTCGTCCCATCCGCATTGCATCAGGACACAGGCGCCGAACCACGCTGCACCTCGCATGAGCCTCCGTGGTAGCAGCGGAGCCCAAGCATTCGTTGTTGTTCTCGCCGCCCTCATCCCATCCCCCATTCCCTACTCTCCAATAAACAAAAATCGACTACACTACCAAGCCGAGCTGCAAGACGAAGCTCAAGATCTTTGCCTTCCTGCGATGGTCGCTTCCCTCCGCTGTTACGTGAGAAGACTGGCAACGGAGTGGCGAGTCGCTCTCCACGGCAGGAGTAGATCCGGCGCTTTCACCGTTCACTTGGTGTTCTCGTCCCGTCCTTTTTACGTGCGGAGGCGGGCAGCCACGCAGCGGTTGAGCCGCGATGGCCTCGGTTATCAGCAGCTGTTGCTGTGTCCTCGCTGCCCTGGTCCCATCCGTAGTGCGTTAAGACCGGGGAAACCACACGGCGCTGGGAAGCCTCGGTGGCCGGGGTGTCAGGTTCAGCCATGGTGATAGCGGCAGATCTGGAATTCTTGTCTCCCCTTGACGTTCTCGTCCTTCCCCCCTTGCGTTGGGAGGCAGACAACCACGCAGCTGCAGCCGGGGTAACCTCGGTTGTCAGAAGCTTTTGGTTGTTCTATTTGTCCCCACCCTGCTCCGGCAGAGGCGGACAGCGAGATGCGGCGCGTGTGTCTCCGCGAGAGCATTTGAACTGCAGCTTTTGGTGTTAAATCACTCCGCTTCGTCCTATCCCCGTTGCGTCAGGCGGCGACCAAACCACGGCGGTGCAGCCTGGGTGGCCTCGGTTGTCAAATCAGAAGCTTTTGGTGCACCCTCGCGGCACCCGTCCCGCGCCTGTCGCGGTTGCGTTCGGGTCTGTCAGCCACACAGCTAGTGACGTCCGTAATCATCAGTTCGTCCAAAGCTTGCTGCTCCCACGCCGCCCTCGTCGCATGTCCCTTACGGGCTGAGCCGGACAAGCGCATAGCGGGTAACCTCCGATGTCCATGTCCATCAGTTGATCGCAATCTCTTGCTGCCTCGCTGGCCTGCCCCATCGAAGTCGTGGCTTGAGCCCGACAACCACGCGGGGCGTAACCTCCGTGATCAATAGCAGTTGATCCCAAGCTCATGCTGCCCCGCTGCCCCGCTGCCCCCGTCCCAAGCCCCTTGCGGCCTGAGCTGGACAACCGCATGGCGGGTAACCTCCATGTTCATCAGTTGATCCCAAGCTCTTGCTGCCTCGCTGCTCTGGTCCCATCTGCGTCGCGGCTTGAGCCGGACAACCACGCGGGGGGTAACCTCCGCGATAGCGGTTGATCCCAAACTCTTGCTGCCTCGCTGCTCTGGTCCCATCTGCGTCGCGGCCTGAGGCCGGCGAGTCATGCGGAGGGCAGACCCGCGTCGCAGGAGTTCGACTGAAGCTAGCCGCCCCTGCGGCTGTGCTCTCGGCGTCCTCCTCCGCGGCTGGGTGCATCACGGAGCTGGCCAATAGCGCGGAGACGGGCGCGGAGACGGGACCCGCGTGCCTGGCCTTGAAAAGCTTTTCTCGCCGGCGACTCTTCCTCTTCCTCCTCTTCTCTTTTTCCTCACCCATCTTCAGCTTCAGCAAGACCGACAGCTCAAGACCACCACCTCCCGCCGCACTCTGGCTTGTTCGTTGTTCCCTATCCTGGCCTGAGACGCCTTCTCCTCCTTTGATGACATGCTGACCAAATTGCCACAGTTCCCCGCTCTCCACGACAAAAAAATTGACGACAACAGCAAGAAGAGCTTCAAGATGAAGCTAAAAGTCTTCCTCGCCTTCCTGGCGATGGTGCTCTGCGCCATCGCCCAGGGTGTGACCGACAAGGTCGCGCCCGATGGCAACGCCCCCGTCGGCTGCAACCCCAGCGCCGACATCAAGTTCGAGATCTCCGTCGTTCCCATCAAGACCATGGCCAAGAAGGACATGGTCATCAAGGTATGACTCCATCGCTTGCCGCCTGCTTCTTCCACTCTTCTCCTCAATTCCCTGATGTTTGACCGATTTTTCGACCGACTTTTTCGTCGGGTGTGTGATCGGTGCAATCGGTGCAATCGGCGACCCACCGCGGGATCGGCGCCGTCTTGGCACGCCGACTGTCCGACACCGATCGCCAAGCCGGAACCCCCACATCGCGAAACCTAGAACCCTCTGCTTGAGTCGACGACGATGCGATGCTGACCACGGGTGGAATAGACTCGCAACATCTGCTCTGCCTCCTCCGGTAATCTCGTCCTCACCCTCGCGGACGGCGTCCTCACCGACGCCCAGAACCGCACGGGCTACATCGCGTCGAACTACCAGTTTCAGTTCGACTCTCCCCCGCAGGCCGGCGCCATCTACACGGCCGGGTTCTCCGCTTGCGCCAACGGTTCGATCGCTCTCGGTGCCTCTGCCGTCTTTTGGCAGTGTGCCTCGGGCACCTTCTACAACCTCTACGACCGCTGGTGGGCCGCCCAGTGCGAGCCGGTGGTCATGGTTGTGCTGCCGTGCCGTGAGCAAGCTGGCGTTCCTCAGCCGAGTATCGGTGCGAGCCAGACGGTCGTCGGGTCCCAGGTCGTCACCACCACGGTTGTCATCCCCCTGAGCGACGGCCAGCCGCAAGTCGTCACGACCACGAGCGTCGTGTACCTCTGCCAGATTGGCGACGGTGCGTTCCCATTACCTTTCCCACTTCCCACCTCACTTGGAACCCACCTCACTTGGAACCAAGCTGACATCTGATTCCCACCAGGTCAAATCCAAGCCCACGCCACCCCTTGCATTCCCACCCCGACCGGCAATCCCGTCTCCCAGATATCTGACGGCCAGATCCAGGGCGGCATCCCCGTCACCCAGATCTCGGACGGCCAGATCCAAGTCACGACCGGTATTCCCGTCACCCAAATTTCTGATGGCCAAGTCCAAGTCACGACCGGTATTCCCGTCACCCAGATTTCTGACGGCCAAGTCCAAGTCACGACCGGCATTCCCGCGTCTCAGATTTCCGATGGCCAGGTCCAAGTTACTCCGGGTCCTGTCTCGCAGCTCTCGGATGGCCAGGTCATCCAAGGCACGCCCGTCTCGGAGCTCTCGGACGGCCAGGTCGTCCAGGGCACCGTCACGCCCCAGGCTGCCGGCTCGCAGCAGCAGACGACGGCTGCTACTCCGGCTGTCACCCCGACTGCCGGCGAGGGCGGTCCCTTTGCCGTGCCGACGGAGGCGCCTCCCGCTAGTGGGGCTGCTGCCGCCTTCACCGGTGGCGATATCTGCGGCCGGGTGATGGCTATGGTGATGGTTCAGCTTCTGGTGGGCGTTGGTGGTGGAATGGGTTGGTTCTAGACGGAAGTCACGGAACGGAAGGGAGATCGACACCGTGTCTTTCGAGGGGTAATTGAAGGCTGCAGTTGGAGGACTCGTCTGCGATGGTTTTCTTTTTCTCTTGCGATCGGAGGTTCGGTGGATTAATCGCTCGGAAGTCTGATGGGAGGCTGCGCCATGGTTGACTGGGCAGCTGGATCGAGGTTCATAGGTCGACGGCGACTCGGGAGGGAGGCCGTATAATCGAGAGCATTATGCTCATCCGTCCACATTTTCCTGTGACTGCTGAAGTGATCCTGAAAAGTGACCGAAGAGCGAATCCGAAAGTCGAGGCCGAATGCCAGGCAGATGCTCCGAGTCGATTCTCCATGTCATCGGAAGGGCCCCGCGGAAATCGTCAAGTATTGACATCCTCATGCACTTTCGGTTCCCGGGATGACAATACAGGGATTGAGATGACTGTCCGATGACAAGGATCGAGATGGCGATGATTGAAGGAGGAGGAGCGATTCTCAACAATTACGAAGGTACGGACTCGGAGTTCATCCACATTTCACAAGCCCGTGAGGCCCCGAGCTCCAGTGGGCTCGGTGGTTTGTCCGGTGTTTATCCGGCCTGCCGCTGGTGGCCAACATTTCATGACGCAGGCTTGGCAGCTCCCGTCCCGTCTCGTTAACTAACATTATTGCCCTACGGAGACATTCAGCGCCATTGTTCCCCGACAATTCGTTGGAAGCTCAATACTCTTTCATCCAGCTCTCCGACCCCCAGCGACTGGACGAACACCATCAAGATGTCAGAATACTGGAAGTCCACACCAAAGTACTGGTGCAAGCACTGCAGCGTGTATGTGCGCGACACCAAGCTCGAGCGCACCAACCACGAGGCGACCGCAAAGCACCAAGGCGCCGTCAAGCGCGCCCTGCGCGATCTCCACCGAAATGCCGACCAAAAAGAGCGCGAGAAGGAGCGAGCGAAACAAGAAGTCGACCGGCTGAATGGCGTCGTGTCAGGGACCCGGACCAGCGCCTCGGACGCATCGAAGCCGGCAGCCAAGTCGAGGGGCGGCGTCTACGGTGCGCCGCCGCAACAGGTGTCGCAGGCCGAGAGACAGAAACAGCTGGAGCAGCTGGCCGAGCTGGGCGTCAACATCCCGACCGAGCTGCGAGGGGGCATGGCCATGGCCGGGGAATGGACCGTCACGTCGACCAAGGTCATCGCGGACCCGGGCGCAACACGAGACAATAACGAGTCGGAATCGGTCGAGGGTCGCGCGACCGGCGTGAAGCGCGAGCGAGAGCGCACAGAAGAGGAGAAGGAGCAAGAGGAGGCTATCAATGGGCTGTTCAAGAGGCCGAGGAAGTGGGGTGTCGATTCCAAGACCATGCCGGCCGAGGAGGACGCCGAGCTCGAGGCGCTGCTGAGCGGGCCGCTGGTTAAGACTGAGGATACCCAGGGAGAGGATGCACAGGGCGGCGGTGCCGAGATTGTCAAGCCGGAACCATCGCCGCCCATCAAGAAGGAGCCGGACGAGGAGGAGACGGGTCTCGGCACTGACACGGCCAAGGAGAGTGTTTCGTCGGGGGCTGCTGGGACAGAGGGCGCAGCGGCAGGCACGGCAACGGCCGCGGCAGTCATGTTCAAGAAGCGGAAGCCCAAGAACATACGGCAGAAGTAGGGCACTCTGCCGAAACGGTGCGTAGGACCTAGATACTGCTTGCCAATGATACCCATTTGATCCATCCACAGTGGTCCGCCTGGTTTGTGCTCGCGGCACCAAAACAGACAACGGAAGATTGGAATGGGGGACTCTCTTGTCCAGAGCCAGCTGCATTTTCCTGTTGTTTTCCTCCCTTTTCTTTCTTTTTTACTTTCTCATTTAATTCCGAGTCTTTTTCTTTTTTTTCCTAAGTGCAGAACGTTGCTCTCACACGGAGGTGTTTGTTGGGTGGTACTTGGTTCAAGGTGGTGTTTGACTGACGGCAGGTGGGGGCGGCAGGCAGCAACAGGCATCCAATCCTCCTCTCTCCAACACCTCAGAATCCCGATCCACGACAGACCATCTCCATCACGATGTCGCCAAAGATCATCAAACTCGGCCGGATTCGATCACTCCGGACCTATCTGAAACAGCGAAACAAGGAATACAAGGCTCTGCGCGACTCCTGGCTCAATGGTACGACCGACCTCCAGTATGCGCCCTCGACGTGGTCCGCTGACCGTTGCATGCTCGTCAGCCTGCCCGCTGAGCTGCTGCTCCTCGTCTGCGAGCCGCTCTACCAGGCCGACCTCTTCCATCTGGCTCTCACCTGCCGCTCGCTAGCCAGCGTGACGCTGCACCTGCTCTACGAGCGAGACGTCGCGCGCTTCGACTGCCTCGCTCTCCGCTGGGCCTGCACATGCGGCGTCGTGCCGACCTTGGAACGGGCCCTCAGCTATGGCGCGCCCGCAGACCATGTCTTTACTCCTCACTCCCACGCCAAGTGCGCCTGGGTCCTCGGCGGGCCTGCGGACTCGTGGGATTACGACCCTCACTGCTGCGAGACGCCGCTGACCACCGCCATCGTGGCCGACGAGCCAGAGATTGTGCGGCTGCTCCTCGCGCACGGCGCCGACGCCAACGCCCCCAACCCCAAGGCATCCGATTACTACTACACTCGACGAAACGAGTGTCTGTTCCCGATCAACGTCGCCATGGGCACGCCTGATGTCCGTCACCTCTACCCCAGCTTCACGCCCGGGAACCCGCGCATCGTCCGCCTCCTCCTCGACGCCGGCGCCAGCCCGAATCAGTACACCATGTCCAGTCAACTATACTACTTCACCCCTCGCATCCGCGGCGTCACCCCGCTCCTGATGGCCATGCAGGCCGACGTCCCCGTCGACACGGTCCGGTTGCTCCTGGAGCGCGGCGCGGATCCGACGCTGCTGGGCAGCTACCAAGGGACGTTCCGTCGCGGACGGAACATTGAGGGCGAGTTCTGGGACCGCTCCCCGCTCGGGGCGATGCTGCTTTGCTCGGTCGTCAGCAACGCCTACCCCTTCGACTTGGATAAGATCCAGCTGCTGCTCAGGTACGGAGGCGTCAACGAAGTGTGCCACGTATCATCCAGCGTCGGGTTGAGTCCGGATATCTCACTGCCCGTCTTGTTCCGACACTGGAACCACCGCCGGGTCGCCGACGTCCTCAGGCTGGCCATCGCCGAGGGAGCCGATATTGCGAGCTGGGGCGCGGCCCCTGTCCCCCCCACC
This sequence comes from Chaetomiaceae sp. PF1801, assembly GCA_023628475.1. Classification (NCBI taxonomy): domain Eukaryota; kingdom Fungi; phylum Ascomycota; class Sordariomycetes; order Sordariales; family Chaetomiaceae; species Chaetomiaceae sp. PF1801. The sequence continues at coordinate 18,938 of JAMAKQ010000084.1, forward strand.
CTGTCCCTCCTCTGGTGGACCGAGAAGTTTATGTCGCGCTGCTATCGGAATGGCGAGCTCCACAAGATCCCAGAGACTATTGCCAAGGCCTGCGAGGTTATTACGCTGCTAGCCGAGGCGACACTAGTGGAGGACGCCGCCGGCCCTGTCAGGAGATCGAGCATCATCGACGCGGTCGCCTCCACCGACGTCGACGTCATATGTACAGAACAGAAAGACCAGACAGCCCTCCGCCGTCTTTGCGGCCCGCTCATGGTCGAGGGCGTCGCGCCTCTGATCCCGTTGCTGCTACGGTACGGTGCAGACTTCAACAGCGCCGACTCCCACGGCCGCACCGCCCTCCACCACGCCGCCATGTTTGGTTCCGGGAACCAGGTGCGGGAGCTCGTCAGTTTCGGCGGTGGGCCGGCAAGCTCAGGACTTCTCATCGACGCGCTCGATGCCCGCGGTTGGACCCCGCTCCACTACGCCTGCCTTTTCGGCTTCTGGGACGAGCCCGCCAACCAGGTCACCACCGCCCGCCTGCTACTCGAACACGGCGCCGACATCCGTGCGCGGACCGCCAATGGCTGGACCCCCCTCGCGCTCGCCATCTTCACCGCCAACAGTGACCTCATCGACCTACTCCTCGACTGCGGTGCCCACTTCAAAGACGCCTTCATCCCCCGCGACCACTACCCCGGCGCGGAACCGACACTCGTCCCCGTCGGCCGCACCCTCTTCCTCCGGAGCGACCTCGGCTGGCCGCACATCCCAGAGCTGGCAACCGAGCTGGCGATTGCGAAGGCGTGTACGGCGACATTGCTATCGCACCGCACGGGCATCCCGGTGCACCTCCCGCCTGTGCTTGAGTTCCCCATGCTGCCGTCGCGCTCCATGCTGCAACGTGATTTGGGGGACCACCACTCTGCGCGGTTTGGGATTGATGTCGTGGATCATCCGTTTGGGAGTTCGGCGGTTAATTTCCATTATCTGGCAGGGGTGAAGTTCGAGGACGAGATTGAGGCTGTGATGGATACGCTTGATTGGCTTGGGCTGGAGGCGTGGATTGCTTCGGTGAGCGGTGTCGAGCGCCCGACGATGTTCTGGCGGGGGGTGAGGCGGCGGTGAGGGTGAGTATGAGGTGGGTTTGACTTTTCCGTTTTTGTGTAAAGGAGTTGCGGTGATGTTTGTTCGCCAGTGCTTGGTACGCCGTTCTCTTTCTTATTTTTCCCCTTTCTTCTTTTTCCTCTCCTCTCTCTCCTAATCTTTCCTCTGTGACGGTTGTCCCTTGGTAACCTTGTTTGGTGACCTGACCGCAGAGGCCACAGGATAACCCCAGACAATGCCACAGCGGCTGCAGACTTGTTGACCCATGGGTGAGTATATTCGGGGTTGAAGCCAACTATTTACAGCAATCAGAACGCATGAGCTTATGAAAGGAAACATCGTTGTCGTCAGCCGCCCTCCACTGGTCGAATCATCACTCATAACCTGCGCAGTGCAGTCCGTCCGTCTCAGCCGAGTCCCAGCCTCAGCCTCCATCACCGCCACCATCCCCTCCCTCAAGCACCGATCTTGCTGACCAAAAACCGCGGCGCATCCACCGACGCCGCCGTCGTGTACAACAAATGTGCCGGGTAAATAATCAGCGTCCCAACACACACCGCATCCCCCACATTACAAAACACCTTTGTCTTGGCCGAATCAAAATTCGGAATCTTCCCGCCGTTCTGCAAGTTCTGGGTATACCCAAACAGCACCACCCCTTTCGTCTGGTCCTTGATCGCCGTCGAGGCCTGGCTCAGCGCCCCCGCGATCACAGCCGAGCCCTGGCTGTACCCGCCCGCGACGACGGCCGCGTTGGGACACTTGGTGTTGGCCATTGTGAAGAGGCGTTTGGCTTCGTTGATGGCGGCGGACGAGGTGCCGCCGGGGAGGGCGTTCTCGGCGAGACCGGCTGTGTAGGGGCCGCCGACGCCTTGGATCCAGATGGAGTTGGTACCGGGGAATTGGGAGGAGAGGCCGGAGGCGAGGGCGGGGCCGACCGAGATGCCCTTTGGGGGGTGTTAGTCTTCAAACCCTCACGGTAGGGGTCGGGGAGTTGGGTTGGGGAACGTACCATGTTGCCGGGCTCGGTCGAGCCGCGGGCAAAGATGAGGATGACGCGCGGGCAGTTGGCGGAGCTGCCTGACTCGAGGTCGTTGCGGGTTGAAGTGAGCTGGCGCGCCTCGAGCTCGGAGGCAGCCAGGTTCTCAAGGTCGACTGGGCCGGTGGCAGTGGGAAGGGCGGCGGCGAGGCCGGCGGCGGTGAGGAGGGAGAGGAACTTCATGTTGGTGGTTGGGTGGGAGGGGACGAGTGATGTTTAGCAAGAAGGGTTGCTGAGATGAGACTGGACTCTGTCTGAGGGCTCGAGGCGGGCTGGTGAGCTGGAGCGGAAGGGCTGATGTTGAGAGAATCACCGGGTACTTATATCTGGAGTTGAGGCACCCGGGAGCTCCTGTGAAGCCATCACGGCAGTGGTGAGTTGTCTGCCCCCCACCAGCCAAGAGTTCATGTCCCCGAGAATTCTAATCGGACATGGAGGGTTGGTATGCACGCCAGAGCACAAATACCGAGGCAGCCGCAAGAATTCCTGATTAAGGTTTAGTGTAGCCCTGCGGAAGGATCAAGATGTGACAGCCTCCACTGTTCTGTGGCTACCGCTGGTGGGACACGGAGCTCTCTCCGAGATCCCAAACATCAAAAGCAAAGTGGAAACCGGACTAAAAAAAGATCAAAAAAATGGGGGAAAGGATGGAAAAAGATAACAAAAAAGAGAAAAGTGAAGAGGAGAATCCTCTTCATCTTCCCATGCTTTACCGGTTCATCCATCGCACGTAGCATGCCTTGGCCTCTGGCACCGAGTGAAGGCACCTGGCACCCCGTGTCTGGTCTGTCTCAGAGGACTGCCGTCTGTCTCCCCTAACCCACTTACCGAAAAAGGCACAAAAAGCGAGCCTGGTTGGCTCGGCGGCTCGGCACGTTTCCACTCAGATCGGCGCCCAAGAATTCCACTCCACTCTGCAGCAAGCGGCCGCAGCACAACAAATCCGGGGAATCCTGGCGCGAGGCCCACTGAACTGTAACATCAGGGGAGCAGCTGAGAACACGAGGATGACCCAACTGCTTGGGCTGCTTGCCCCGCAGGGTTTGTAAAAGTGTGTGTATGACTGAAGTTGCAGGTGGTTGCGGGGTGCAGGATTTTGGGTATCATTGTAGGGTTGTTTCAGAAAAAGCCTCCAATGGGGCTTGTGTGCCAAGGGGGGAAGTGCCGAGGCTTGGAGGGTTGGGGAGTTGAGGGTGCTCATGCGACCGTTCGAGGTGGTGGTGAGTCGAGGGGTTGTCCTCAAACAGAGGTCCTTGCGAAGAACATGAAGGTACCTTACTGTGGGCTGTGGGCTTGTCGATAGTGTTGAGCCGAGGACTCGGACTTGGGGCAAAAAGCGGAGGAGGAAGGGGAAGATGGCGCATCGTATTTCCTTTTCCCTTTGCCCAGACCCCAGGTCAACTCAGTATAGGATGTAAGCACCGTCGAGATACCGCAACAGCTACGGGCAGTCGTTCCGAGGACCGAGGGACCTTGGCTCATTGCGTGAACAGAACGCGATCGGGACTCGGCGTCGGGAACCGGTTTGAGGGCTGAAGTTGGACAAAGCTGGGAGCGGAAGCCATCAATAAGTCATGCTTTTCGGTGGTCGTTGAAGTATTTGTTTCGGGGTCGCTCGACAACTTTACTTGGGGGGTGACAATGTAACATCAAAGGGACCTGCGTGTTACAAGACATGTCAGCTTTTGATTGATGATAAGTGCGGAACAGGAAGAGAAGGCAGATGGCGAATGAGAAGGGCGTTGCTTTGTATCGACCCGAGGAGGCGTAAAAGATGCGCAGCACTTCCCCAAGTTGGCTCGCGGCGATCCAAAGAAACGAGCAACCAGCCTGAACTTGGGGGAGCAGAATGGGCTTCGAGGTAAGACGGTCGGTAACAAAAACGAAACATTGGTCAGTCCTTTGTGCTAGATTAAGCGAGGGTGGTGTAGACAGTGCGATGTTGATGATGGATGGAGCGTGAGGACTCGGAGTACCGCAGTGGTGTCAGGATGGGTGAGAGGAGGGGCGAGTCTATAGCGAACAACACAACAAGTGGCTGTCACCGCCTGTGATGTGATGGGAGGGGGGAATGTTTCTCCGGACTCGTTGCCAGGGCGGCTGCGGGACCGGCTCGGGGCACTTCGTCTGAACAGGCCCTTCTTATGGGCGGTTCGTGGAACCACCCTTCAACAAGCCACAAGCACTCAGACTCGTCTGTAGCGCAGTGGTACTGAGCGTAGGCCGATCAGCCTCTCTTGGAAAACCATGCCCTTGAGACTGTTGAGAAGTCACACTCAGCTTTTTGTTCGACTCGAGATCTAGCACTTTTTTTTTTTTTTTTTTTTTTTTTTTTTAAATTTATTCTTTTGTTTTATTTTTCCTTTTTGCTTCTACCACTTTCCTCTACTATATAGCTCCTAACCCAACACCCTCGTTTCCCTTTCTAGACTCTCCATCTCATCAATATTTCCTGCGTTGAAATTCGTCAGTTAGGCATGGAATTCCCGTCGTCCGTCGAGCTGGTGCGCCTTGCCTTATGTCGTGGTCGCAGTCTTGGGGACGGCGGGGGCGACGACGGCGGTGCGTAACATTCCTCGATGCGCTTTATGCTAGTACGTAGCGGGATTGCTTATCCAAAGCTACGGCGTTTAATTACCCGGAGGTGGAATGGGCGTTATGATACTTCAGATGGATTTGGCGGTGCCTGGCCCTGAAGATGTTCGAGTGGCTACTCAAGTCACGACTCGGGCAACTTACCTTCCAACAAACCTAAGGTCCTCAGATCTTTCCATTACACTAGTAAAACTGAGCTTTTTTATCCTTATTTAAAAAATCATGCACTTGGAACTGCTGAACAACTGGTTGCGGCTCTTTCTCCGTCTTGCTTCGACTTGAACTGGAACTTGGAAGCAGAATGGTCCATTTTCTTCTGAGAAATCAAGACGATAACACGATTGCTGATGTTATTGTTACCAATTTCCCCATTCAACAACAACATGACCATTCAAGCCGAGTTATTGTTCATGCCACTGAAAGCCCGATTTACAGTCTCAACCCGCTCAACCCTTTCCATCCCGCTCTCAACCTCTCACCCATAAAGTTCCCATCCCTTCAGCACTTTCACACCAACAACTCGATTCCCCCAGAAGTCTGTTTGCCCTCCCTCCAGCTTTTTTCCCCCAACTTCGCCAAACCTTCCTCGGGCGTCACCATCACCACAACAACAGCAGCAACAAATTAAAAAACCGCCAAAATGCCTCCTCGCCGTCCCCCAAAGCGCGCCGTTACTCTTGATGGCCTTTACTTTCCGCCTGGCCGGCCGTTCAGCAGCATGGCGGCAGCCGAGAGGATTTACGGGCTGCTTTTGGGCAACAACTTTTGGCAGGGCAACCAGACCGTCGACGAAGTACGCCCGCAGGTCGTCATGATTTTATCGGCCATTTTCAACATTGCGCTCTCGCGTGTTCCGACCTTTGTCGCGCTCAAGGACTCGGATGTCGGTTGGCAGATCGTGGCGGGAACGGTGGCCGAGCAGCACAAGTGCGAAATTCCACCCGCCGACCTCGAGGAGATGGTGCGCGTCTTTGCCGGCGCGCGCAGGGACTACCTTTGCGGCCCCCGGCTGTCGGACCCGGCGCCTGCGATCCCGACCGCCGCGCTCATGGACATGATGGACAAGTGGAACGACGCCGTTGGACAGGGCGACCGGGCGGCTGATGTTTCGTCCGAAGTCAGCACCCTCGCGGCTCGCCCGGCGCCCCCCGCTCCCCTCGAGAACCTTCTGGCGGGCTTCGGCCTTCGCGACGACGGCCCATCTGCTCCCCCCTCGGCCACCACCACCACCACCACCGCCTCCGGCACCCCCTGGCCCCCCTCGCATCTCGCCCCCGCGGACGTCGAGCTTTTGAAGCACCCAAGGGTCCAGGCCCAGCTGGCGGGCGTCACTTGGCGCGACAAGGGCAAGATGCCTGCCCTCCCGGACGAAAAGACGGACCCCCTCGGCCTGCGCGTGTGGCTGGGCTGGCTCGCGGCTGCCCACACCCCGCCTCCCCCGCAGAATTTCTTCACCCTGTTTGCGGCGCCAGTCGCTTTTCTCACCAACAAGGAGCGCCAGTTGTGGTACGACGCCTCCGGCTGCCAGTCCAAGATGTTTGGACACGTGGACGGGTTCCTGGCGTACGCGGCGGACGCGTTCCATGCCGGCAAGACGATGGTTCTGGGGCTGTTCACGCCCGTGTTTGTGACGCCCGCCGAGACCGAAGCAATTGCGGATGCGCGTGGGGAGCCGGTTGCCGAGGTGTTCAACAACCACAGCAGGCTGCGGCGTTTCGGGACCGCCGTCATGATCCGTCTCGTCGAGCGCAACGGCACCAAGGGCGTGCAGGTTGCCTTCTTGTGCCCCTGGGACCAGCACAAGTACATCAAGGAGAGCTGGAAGCGGCACGACTGGCGCCTGCTGCTGTGGAAGGACAAGGTCATCAAGGCGGTGGATGCGTGGGCGGCCGAGCACAAGGTGGTCGTCCACGAGGGGTACTCGGGCGGCTCGATCTGGGTGAGGGATGACAACAAGAAGCACGACTCGGTCGAGATGTGTGCCGGCTGGCTGCTGCGTGCGGTCACGGCCACCAAGAAGACGATTCCGAGCGACAAGGAGGAGGATGAGTGGGAGTGGGAAGAGGTCTGCTACTTCATGAAGCTGCAGAACTGGGTGCCTCTGGAGGAGGAGCAGGGTGGTCAGATGGACGTCGACACGTATACGTAAGAGGGCGCGCGGACTGGACAGTTGATGGGCCATGGAGTGTATACACGGGGTAAACTTGATCTTACTATGCTTGCTTAATGATACCCCTCTGGTGCCTTCTTACTTTCTGCGTTCCCCCGGTGACAAGTTGCCAGTGTTCTAAGGCTGTGATTTGTCAAAATCTCTATTGGTAGTCAGTATGGATGAAGTACCTTGGGCTCAACTTCTCTGTCTCGCCAAGTGGCATGCCAGAGCATGCGACCATAAGTCATCACCTTCCAGTTCAGTCTCCACGATTACAAGGAAGAATACGTTTTCCGCGTCTATCAACATGGCTTGAGAAACGGAAAACTGTTTGAGCATTACAGGCTGAAATTACAGAGGCCGGGAGGAAGAGGACAGGGTGGTTGGGGGCGCGGCGGCGGGGGAGGTGACCACAGGACGGAATGTTGTCCCAAAACCACCACCACGAATTCACGGAGATATATTAGGTTACTCAACCATTCGCACCAAATACCTAACTACACCGTGATATTGTTGAATTAAACCACAGAAGACACTATACTAGTAGGATCCAGTTGTTGCAAGGCGGGGAAGAGGGGGGTAGGCAAAGAAAAAAACAGAAAAAAAAAAATACCCGCAAGTACGGTAGGATTGAAAAAGGAGGTGACTGTGGTCTCTCAACAGTTCCAAGGGCATGGTTTTCCAAGGAAGGCTGATCCACCTACAGTACCTTACCACTGCGCCATAGACAAGTCTGCGGTTCAAGTGGTCGTGTTGAAAGCTGCTCGGGAAACCCGGCTTTTCAACCTTCAGCTGCCCGTGGCACCGCACCACAGGCTGCCTGCCGCCTTGTTGACATCAACAGCCAGCGTGGTCGCCGTCATGGCGACAAGATTGCCCCCAATGGCCCTCGCAAAATCTTCCGTTTGCTGCCGACTTTCTTTCTCTGCCGATTTTCTCTCTTTCTTTGTTAACAGCCACTCAATCACACTTATTAATTACTTCTCGTTTTGCCACTTCTACTTGTACCTTACACAAACAACAATCGCCAACGGAACACAATTTCAATCCACCAACATCTGAGGGGACACTGCAAGGCGAGAGAGAGAGCTCCCAGGTCAGTTCAAGTCGCAACACTTGTCTCACACCCTCATCATCTTCGCGGACGCCCGAGGCTAATCACCTTAGGTAAAGATTCCAGGTTATCAACTCAAACGCCCTGCTTCAGCCCTGATACCACCGCTCTTCAACAAGCATGCTCGTACGCCGCCGCGCCCGTCCCCGAGCCGAGCTCTGAATTCGGCCCACTACACAAGTGCCCTCCCTGTCGAAGTTCCCAGCCTCCGACGACGGATTCTTCGGGCAACGCCGTCATTTCGAGTCGATCAACAACGCGCCACACACTGAGAGAAGGTCACCTATCAGGAAGGAGAAACTGCCGCCAACACACACTCGTGGGTAACCGTCCTCGGTACCCCCGTGCCCAATGTCTGGCCCTGAGTCCACCTGAGTCAGACTGCCTGTGGGCCTCCTCAACAACCATATCGACACAAGGGGCGAGACGGGGGTGGGTGATGCCCAGGGATGTGGACTTTGTGGAGTCGAGCACAGGAAGAGCAGTTGCAGGAATACATATCGCACTTTGCTAACAAGATTGGAGCCGCGACGTCGGGAAGGGACAAGAAAGTCGGGCTCGGCCGTCGGATTAATGTTCTAGAGTCCTCTGCGGTGGTTCATCGGATATAATCGGCCAACATGGGACTCGGGCCTGGCAGCTGATGATCCCTTTTTCAGCACCTCAGGGAGGCTTTGAGGCATGACAAGGAAACGATGTTCACCAGGGCACTATAGGGGTGAGAGTCACGGTCCGAGCGCTGTTTCTCGTCTACTGTTCCTCTTCCTTGCCATTCTCGTTGTCTTTTCCACTTTCTCTCCTTATTCTTCTTCCGTGATATCTTTCTTTCCTTCTTCCCTCTTTCTCTTCCTTTCATCTTACCCTCGTTATTATTACTACTTAGCCTTCCCTTCCAAGTTATATCCAGCTGCTTACTGTCGCTATTATCGTCTTGTGCTATATATAGCAGCGGTGTCTTTAGCATGTCAACTCGACGTCTCCGAGGTCTGAGGGCAGCCTCCCACAGCAGATCTCCCGGCAATCTTGAACTCCCGACAAACAAGGTGCATGACATGCCGTCCATGGCTACTGTAGTCTCGGCAGACCATCCATGTTTCAGTCTCATCCCCAGTTCCTCGACTATGATGACGAGCACCAACACGGCAAGTTCCACTTTTTGGTGACGTCGTCCTTCACCTCCCCCATCTCTCCCGACGTGGAGCCACGGCACAATGACATCAAAACGGTCTTTCCGGCATTGTTGGCGCAACGTGCAACTCCTTCTTTCATCTGTTTTCCTTTTACCACCACCAACTGTATCACACCAGAATATCGCATCGAAACCCACCCACCATGTCATTCCAAGGCCATTCCAACGTGGGCTTCCCGAGCCTGTACGAGTCGCAGAACCAAAAGAACCACAAGCAGTCCGAGGTGGAGGAGATTCGGCAGCACACGGGGGAGAACCTCAAGGGGTTCCTGCACAGTCAGCCGCATCCGTCTCGCAACCACCCCAGTTCAGCGCTGACACTGCTCCTTGCTTCAAAACAGAGAGCCAAGAAGACGAGATCAACCGCTTACACATGGAAGAAGTCCGCCATCCCCTCTCTTCAGACGACCAAGCCCCCTCCTGCCTCCAACATGAACCCCCCTCAGACCTCCAACTCCCGGCCGACTGCACCATGGCTGACATTGTCCGTGGATACAGACGCACAAAAGACAAATGGACAACATGAAGAAGGACCCGACGTTTGCTGTAATTACGCCGTCCCCTTTCCCCCGATTCCTTTCCCCCCTCCCTCCCAGCCCCCAACCCGCCCAACCGCCCAACCCCCTTCCCTCTTTTGTCTCGAGCCAGTTGGCGGTAGGGAAAACAGCAGGCTAATCCCCTCGGTGATGAACAGGCCACCCTCCACGGCAACAAACCCCACAAAGGCGCCATCATCGACAAGGAGATCCAGGAGGAGGAGGAGAAGCTGCTGCGGAAGAAGGCGGATGCCATGACGGGGAAGAAGATGTAAAAACATTGCGAGTGGAAGACGGTTGGGAAATTCGGAGTGACATTTGGGACTGGGGTGGAGATAATTAGGAGGGATTGTGGCTTGGTTATGTAGGAGTTTAGTGATTGTCACTACAGTATAGTTCGTTCAATGGCAACATTGCCGTTCTTGTTGGAGCCCTTAAAGTTCCTCTTTACTTCCCCTTTACGGTGCAGCTTCCTTCTGTTGTGGCCTGGAGAAAAGCAAGAAAAAGGGAGGATAGGTTGAAGAGAAGGAAAAGAAGTAATGAAGTTACGAGAAAAGAAAAAAAAGGGGGGAGAAAAGGGGAAAAAAGGGAAAGAAAGAAGAAAGAAAGAAAGAAAGAAAGAGAACAAATAGGTTCCTCGACAAAAGCATGGGGAGTCATTGTAATTCAGTTTGCACGTGGCTGTTGAATGAGACCCATCAATGCTGCTTGACATGCTTCATTGCTTCTTGCTCTCTGCGTACCAGTCACGGTCCCTTTCTGCAGGGCAAGGAGAGGGGGCTGGGCTCCCATTTCGTCCGAAACACCACGGAAATCCCTCGCCGCCACACTTTGACCTTTCCTTTCCTGGATTTTCTCTCATTCCAATTTTCCATGTTGTGCGTGTTCTTAGGGCTCACGAGAGCTGCCTGCTTGAGTGTCCTGCGCACACATTCTCGCCAAAACCCTCAAAGACACCATCACACTACAAGCCTGGGTCACAAACAATGAAGACAAATGATGCGATATGTAGCATTCTGTGTACTGCTATCTGGGGTGCTCCAGGGGCTCAGCCCTTGCACGGGTATGAACAAATGCCGCATGACGCGGGCAGGATTCAAGGTTTCGATGTGACCTAAAGATCCTTCGGTTCCCTCCATCATAGATGGGAGCCAATGTTCCAGTGACCCAAAGTCCTTAGTTGTCCTCCTCCATCATGGACAGGAGCCACTTCTCGTGGCCGCGGGGGTCCAGAGCGCGAAGCCACTCGCTGGCCTTGGTGGCGGTGAGGGCCTGGAGCTCGCGGTAGTGCTCGCGGTCTGTCATGACGGCCTCAAGAGCCTTCTCCCACGGTGTGATGTCCTGGTCAGGGACGACGTAGTCGCCGTTGGCATGGCGCTGGCCGGTGACCTCGTTGACGGGAATGCAGTACGGCAGACCGATCTTGGCCTCGGGCAGGCCGCCGGCGTTGGACGCAATGACCGGGATGCCGCGCAGCTGGGCCTCGGTGACGACGATGCCCCAGGCCTCGTGCCACAGGGAGGGAGCGATCAGGACCTTGATGCGGTCCCAGATCTCGTCCGTGTTCTTGGTGGTGGGCTCGACCCTGGACAGGTCAGCACGTTCCGAGGTGAAACAAGACTCAGACTCACTTGACATTGGGTAGAGCGAGGAGCTGCTCGACGTGGGCGGTTCTGGAGCCCCAGCTCTTCCAGGTGACGAACTTGAGGTGGGGAAACTTCTGCACGAGCGCAAGCAGGATCTGGAGTCCTTTGTGCGGGCAGGGGTTGACCATGCCAATCTCGTCCTTGTCGATGTTGTTGCGCACCACGGGCATGCCGCCGGTCGCCTGGTCGAGGTAGGTGCTGGGCGGGTGAACCAGGAAGGTGGTCGGAAGCTGGCCGTGCTGCCAGGCATACTCCTGGACCGCCTTCGAGACGGACCAAATGCCGTCAAGCTCGCGCAGCATGTTGTTCTCAACCTTGGGGGACAGGCAGTGGCCATCGACGCCGGCGACAAAGGGGCCGAAGGGGAGCTGCTCGGCAGTATGGATGATGCTGATGCGCTTGAACGAGTCGCGCTCATGGTGGGCAGCCGTGACCTTCATGGTGATGGGGTCGTTGAAGATGACATGGGTCGGCTTGAAAATGGCGATGTGCGACGAGAAGAGGCTGACCAAAGTCTGCATGCGGCGGCTCAATTGATCACGCTGGGAGGGTCAACCGTCAGCGACAACAAGCCACGGAAGAGACAGCGCGAGAACGTACCTCCAGGTAGGCGCGGGTGTCTTCCTAAAACTCCCGGACCGGGTAGGCCGTGTTGAATTCGCGGCGCGCGAGGACCACATTGTAGACGCCGTGCTCATCGGTGAAGGTCCTGACACCGACCTTGTGGGCATTGCCGTTGGGGTCGACGACGGACACGGTGGAGCTGGTGACATTGGGCTCGATGCCCTTGTCTTTGGCGCGGGCGGCGTGCTCGTCAATCTCCTCGGGAATGGCGTAGCAGATCTGGGCGGCCGCGTGGCCCTGGGCGCTGAGGCTGCGCAGAAGGCTGACGTTGGCCTTGTAGCCGCCCGAGGACGGGGTCAGTCCCTGCGCGGTCTGGACAAGGAAGACACGCATCGTGGGTCGGGTGTAAGTGGTCATTGCCAATGAGTGAATGGGGTGGGTGGCAGTGCAGTGCAATTCAGTGGAATGAGAGTCGGTGCTAGAGGAATGGCTGTTTCGCGATGGTTGAATCGGTTGCAACGTGGCAAAGGAACGAATGACGGGGATTCTTCACCTGAGCGCGATGTCGAAGAGGTCGTATCGCCAACGAGACTTACTCTCGAACGAGGCACTCGCCTTGTGAGAATGTGTCCGCCGAGGGTCGCCGAGGTTTCGAGTTGCACTGCGCGGGGTGGAAAGAAGACTTGCGGAGAAGAAGTTTGTGGGTTGAGGGAAGAGTTTTTGGATCAAGGGAGGAATTTTGTGGGCGCTTTCTCTCGGCCGCGAGGGTTTGGGCGAAGGCCGAGGGCTGGTGGTGATCAGATGGAAGGGAAGGCGCGAGGGCTCGTCGGATTAGGACTCGAGCTAATGCACCCCGGAGGCCCGGATCAGGATGCAAACCGTCAGGAAGGCCAATGAAGCGCGAGATTCCTGCATAAACCTTCTATTCTCGGTCGCCATCTCGGGACAAGACCGGGGCATGCGGAGACTTGCCGCCCCGACGAGATGCACCCCTCCGGCCTCCGGAAGCTCTTTGCCAGCTTGTCCTTTCCTCCCTTACGCAGATTACATGCACCCTGCCGGTGATGGAGGAGGCTCTGCCAGGGTCCAGGGAACCTAGAATCTTGTTGCCTTCCACATTCCTTCCAGGTTCGCTCACTGAGTGATGGGTGACACGGGCTCTGGTGTTCCGTGATCTGGCACCAGCATCAGCACCAGCATTAGCGCCTGATTAGGGGATGGATTGAACATTCAGTACACATTCAACTGTTCTTATTCCATGGCTTCGAGCAGGTTCTCTGCTCTTCTATCTGCCCCGACCTGGTTCCAGCCAACTCTCCTTTGTACAGCTCATTATCTTATCCAAGTCTTTGCATCCGCCGCCATGCGAGGTGGTCGTCCCACACCTGACAAAACAGAAAACAGGCTCAACATCCCTTGCTCCCATGCGGTTTATTTCTGGTATATCCGCCTGATCTCTGAGTCCGAACCATCATCGTAATCTGTGTCTTCGCCTTCTGAGCCGGACGGCGTGTCTCTGTTGTTATCTCCATCATCGCTCATGTGTTCGTCGTCGTCTCTCTCGCCATTCTCGTCCTCATCGTTCTGTGGCCGCGGAAGTCAGCATAGAATTCTACAAAAAAGGAGAAGAGGAAGAGGAAGGAAAAGAGGAAAGCAAAGGAAAGTCAGAAAGGGAGGAAAGCGGGAAGGAACGTACCATCCTGCGCCTCTTATGGCGGTGTCTCTCCTCCTCGGGCTTGTTCTGCAGCTCCTCCATGTCGTAGACTGAATCAGGCAACTCAGCGTCTCGGGGCGCCGTTACGATCCCAAACCGACCGCACATCCCCCACCTGCCGCTCGTGCCGCAAAAGCCAATAATCTTGTGGCCGGTGGGCGGTTCTGTGACACGGGTCAGCCTTGAATACACGCAAGCAAAGTTGGGCCTTGGGCCAACATACCAAGTATTTGCACATCCGCATCATCGGACCGGCAGTTGAGCGCACCCATCGCTTTGCCGTTTGAGAGCCACATCCGCAACCCCGACAGCCAGTACCCGCGCCGGTGGCGTGTCACAGCGACCTTGGTGACCTCCACCCCTTCGGGAATGGCAAGCTTCCTGGCCTGGTGGCCTCCCATGTCCGGGTCGTTGCCGTCGGGACCTCGGGGACCGCAGGGAATCGTGGTTCCGTCTTTGTAGTAGACGACGGCGCCGTCGAGGGCGCAGCCAACACGGAGGTCGATCTTGGTGGCGTTCACCGGCTTGCCCTGGCTGTCCCGCTTCTTGAGCATGACGGCCCAGTGCCAGTTGTTGCCCGAGTCGATATCACCTCCGTCGACCACCTGCTTCTGGAGGCGAATGATGGTCCCCGGGACTTGAATGGATGACCAGTTGCGGAACAGGCTCCAGATGTCGCCGATGGAGCACTGCTTTCCGTTCATGCCGGTGACTTCCAGTGCGACCTCCTTCCCAGGCCCAAAGCGCTGCGCGAGTTCTTTGCGGGAATACCGCAGGGACTCGACCGGGCTGGCGATCGACGCCCTTTCATCAGCGACTACCTTCCCCCCTTTAGCAGTAAACGCCACCCTCGCAATCCCCGCCTCGCACTTTACCACAACACACATCCCCTCCATCTCCCCATCCTCTCCAACCTCCACCTCTACCGTCGGCGCCGCCTGACAGACCTCCCCATTCCCAGGCAACCAAAAGTGCCTCAAACTCTTAAACCTCAACGCATCGCTCACCGCCCACCGACACTCATGCCCCTCCCCAGCACCATCCACAGCCTCCACCTCCCCATCCCCCACCCTCCTTACACCGCCCAAAAACGCCCTCGGCCAGTCAGGCGAATACCCCCTCAGCATAATCCCCTCGCTATGCGGCGCCCCGAACGCATGTCCGACCTCGTGCAGGAATGCGCCCTGGCCTACGGCGCATGCCCGCCACATGACGCCGCACTCGTTGTTATCGTTGCCGACGGTATCACCCGTGGGTGTGGTGTCCAACAAGCAGGCGGGGACCTCCTCCAGGAACCTTGGCCAAGCGTAGGTGGTGTGGCTGCCGAACATGCCGAGCGACAAACCCTTTGCGACGTGGCACCCCAGCGCGGCGTGGGCGAGGATGAGTTTGCTGTCTGCCGCGTCGTAGTGGCTGTCGAGGATGAGCCCCGCCACAACAGGCCGGGCGTGGGTGGTAAAAGGCGGGCCGTGGGCGAGGAGCGCTTTCGTGAAAATGTCGTGGAGTTCGTCCTTGCGGTTGGCGCGGGGGTTCTGTTGTGCGAGGTTTGCGTCGCGGAGCTCGGCGGTGGTCTTGTCGGTGCGGATGAGGTGGATCTTGGGGGCGAGGCCCATTGTTCCGGGGGTTTGGAGGGAGCGCTGGCTGAGGGTGTCGGTGGTCCATTCCTCTTCGAGGCGGAAGGAGCGGCGGCCGAGACCCTTTGCGCGCAGGTCCTCGGCGGTAAGGGCCTGCCACATGTAGGCGGTCATGCGGAACTTGGCGATGGCGGCGTCGAGGCTGGAGTGCGTGGTGGAAACGGCGCCGAATTTGGCCGGCGGGCAGTCGATGAGGAGGGGGGAGTCTTTGGCGATCATGATGGCCAGGTGGAGGGGTGGTGTCTGGAGGAGGGGGGTGTAGCGGATGCGGATCTGGAGCTGGTGAGAACATGGAGCTTGAGGGGAGAACCGGAGACTGTACCTCAATGCGAGAAGCAGCATCCTCGCCAGATGTGATGGTGACTTTGTTGAAGCCTGGCGACAGCAGCACAAGGACTTTGAAGTGCCCACGGCACATGGGCCATTGCTGGTCCAGGAAAAAGGCGCAGTTGGACTCGTCCTTGGTTTCCACCACGACGCAGCCGTCCTTGACCTCCTGCGCTTGTATCGTCGTGCATCTGCCCGAGATGAGCACGCATCTCTGGTACACCTCGGAGACTTCGGCGTCCAGGCCGCCTTGGAAGTTTTCCAACTCGATCATGATGGGTAGAACAATAGTTGATAGTGAGCAGGAAGAGTAAGACGCAGTGGAATGGCAGTAATCTTGAAGTTCTGGAGGAGAGATGTCGGCATCTTAAATACAAGATCGTGTCGAAAACTCGAAAACTGAACGCTAACAAACCGCGGTGTTTACCACTGCCAAAGTTGTTAGCGATCGCGTTTGTTGATTTTGGGTCTCCCGGCCCACCGACGAGGCAGGCAGCAGCGGGTCCTGTGGAGCGATGCCTCGCTGATGCCTGGCCAAAGAACTCGACTTTCAGGACCACCTCGTTGTGCGAGCCGAGGCATCCTTTCTCTTGGACAACATCGACTGCGGTTCAACTCGCACCCCAAAAAGACGGAGTCGTCAATGGTACAATACACGGGTATTTCTCGGTAATTACTGCGGCGCTAGATCTGGCGAGGACTCTCTCTAGACGTTGGGCCTTTGACTCTTGAGGCACATGCATTGAACCCACTGCCACTCTCGCTTGTCTGACCTCCGTTTGGTGTCACGCGTTGAGCGACTGTCTTTAGACTGAAGGCGCCTTCGGGTGGTCTGACTCTGAGCCAGTTCCAGTTTGTCCCATCGATGCGCAACAGTGGACAACGATTGCAACAAATGCCCGGAGGCTGTAGGAAGAGGGTTGATCACGTCACGTTCCCTCCCCATGGGACACGCCGAGGCATCTTCGAGTTCACAACCCCATGTTCTGCAGCACGTTGTGGTCTGGATCAAAGCGAACGACACCAACATGACGTTGGTTCTGACTTGAATGTTTTTGCCCAGTGCGGGACATTTGTTCTCAGGGCACTATAGAAGTTGAAAGCAAGTAATATCCACAAACGTCGAACAATGTCTCATCGCGAGCGTCCTCTACGACCATATCCCAGATGTGTCGCGTCCAACAACTCGACCAACAATAAGGTCAAACTGCACGGCATTACCTTTTTGACCATATGATTTGGACGCTGGCCAGGACCGCACAAAGAAAGCAAAATGTTGGTTGCCCTAATATCTCCCCATCAGCGCGTGTCACCTGCGCGGGACGCTTTCATCATAGTACAATCCACGATTGGGGACCGAAGGACATGCAACACAATTCCAGTTGGTTCCTAGTCATGCGTCGTCAACCTTGGGAACCCAGGGCCATGTTGTTCTGTTCTCAATATTACATCCAGTTCAAGTTGAGCACATATAAATAGAAATCTCCCTCTGCCCCCATCCCTTCCCAGACCCAGACAGTAGAGCACTCCTCAACTGACCCATTCGACCACGAAGCAAGCGACACTTACGCGTCTGGTACGCAAAGGACATCATTTTGCTTCCCCTGTGGCCCAAATATTCCGCCAGTTCAAGTAAGCTACCTGACCTAACCTACGGTACCTACCTGGTAATTAGGTACCTGTAGGCGCTTGTTAAAGAGTAAGTCTAACTAACATCCTTCCAGCATCCATCTACCTTACCCTGCTTTCAGGTACAACACCTTACCTGTCAACATGTGCAAAGAACTCGTTCCGACCACCAAGTTCGAATGCGGACACCGCATCGACGAAACATCTTTTCTCATCGAATGGGAGGACTGTGGCAACTGTGTAGAGGTAAAGGCAGGCCCGGAATACCTCGGATCAACGCTTAAAAGGGGTCTATGTGACAACTGTAAAGGAGAATGAAACCAATATTTAACCTGAGGGTGGACAGCACTACCAGGAAGAGGCGTGATGCCAAGGTGTGTTGGTAGCTAGAGACTAGAAAGTACCTAGATAGGTAGCCAAAATGTAACGGTGGACAGCGCTGGGATCAGCTCCCAGCATGCAAAGTTCCGAGCACCATGTTATCTTACTTGGGAGTCATCCATTACAAGGGAACTCGGCTGGCAGCGGCAGCGTGCAAATGAGTGGTAACAGCGTGACCAGACCCGTAATACGGCTCTAATCCTCTTGCCTCTGGTTTGACTCGCCCCTCCAGTCACTGCGACAGGGCCACCTGCGCATCGCCCATTTGCAATAACCCTTCCCGAACCAGCCGGCGGCACTCCTCTCTCTTCTGGGCGCAGTCCTCGGCATCGAAGATGGTTGCGCTACCCATGTCCGCCGCCCCTGGGAAATTCGCGGCGGCCTCGGCCAGGTCTTTTATCGACTCGTACCATCCATCCCAACAACGATCAATGATGCAGTCCAGCATATCGCCCTCAGTGTCGAGGGCGGGAAAGATGCCCTTTCTAAACAGCTCAACAACCCTGACCTCGGGACCTCCCGGCTGCCAGTGAGGCTCGTGGCCCCTCGTCATGCAGTACAAGATGGAGCCGATGGCAAACTGCTCCGTCTTGGGTCCGGTTACCCCAGGAACTCCACGGCCAGTGATCGGATCGTTGTAAAGAGGCGCCCACGGCGGGGCATTGCCGACATGGAGGGCGGTCTCTCCGATCCTCACGACGCCGTCAAAGTCGGCCAGCTTGAGGTGGTCCCGCTCGTCCAACAACAGGTTCGAAGGGCGCAGGTCGGTGTGAGCGAGCCCCACACCCTCAAGCCACGCAACGGCGGCGCAGAGCTCGGCAGCCCAGCGCTCGACCAGCCGCCGGTCCTCAACCCGCAGAACCTTCAGGACCGTTAACTTGTCGAGCACCTGGTTACGCCGCAGGCGGGCGTCCAGGCTCTCGACCATTAGAGGCAGGAAGTTGGCGATTGGCGTGCGGTAGAAGCTCTGCATGACGTACGGGCACGACGGGTGCTGCTCGAGCAGGTCGTAGATAGCGGTTTCTTTCCCGAACTCGGGCGCGTTCACGTCGCGGGGATACTTGAGCACGATGCCGTCGGCGACGCGGTAGACCCAGGACACGGCGCCCATGGAGACGAAGCGCGACTTGGACACTTTGGGTGGGAGGTTTGGTCGCTGCATTGTCGGCTAACTCGAAGGACCTTGTTGCTGGATCCGGTTTGGAGGGTATGACTGCTGGCAATAGTGAAGTTGAAGAAATATTGACCGGTGCATGGGGCGGTGAAGAAACCTGCATTCTGCTGCTGGGCAGATGGCGTTTTTGGTTGGTCCCGTCCTGCTTGCTTCCGTTGTTGGGCCTGCATGGGGTATGGCACTCTCTCTGCCTTGCGGGAAGGATGCCACACAGGGCTCTCAGCTCCCAGGAAGACCAGCAAAGCTTTTCTGAATAGTGAATGGATGCAATATGCATCAAGGCTCCCAGATCTGGTTATGAGGGACCGGTTTGACAACCACACAACCATCAAGCCATGAATCACCCCAAGGCCAATCACTTTAGAGAGACTCAGCAACAAACCATTCAGGCATATTACCTTACACACCTAGTATGTTTAACTCCGGATACCTTAGCTACCCAACAACGCATTGCCTGGCCGAGGAGATGGGATCCCGGTTTCCTCTGGTTTGGTACCTTATAGGAACAGGCCAAGGCATGAGCCTTCTGCTGCAGCCGCTCCCCTTTCCCTCTGCGCTCAGCGCTGCCGTTCTCCTCGCCGACACCCCATCCCAGAACAACCGGCCCTTTGCCACGACCACTCATACCAAGGACACCATCAACGCAACCAGGCACCGCCAGCAAGGAGAACAACCCCCGATATAAAATTCGAAATCGGCGCCAGCGCCAGGCCGCCCGCACCAGGACGCGGCACCACCGCCGGCAGCTCGCGCAGCGGTTCCTGGACGGGGATACGTCGGTTAACCCGGGCGACGTTGGGGAGTGATGGACAGAGGATGATGCGGCGGTGTTTGGGGAGGATGGATGTGCAGCGGTGGGAGTTGGGGCCGGGTTCATGAGGGTTGTCACATGGGGCGGAAGGTTCAAGCTTGGCTCGGACAGACGCAGGTGAAGAGGGTGGGGATGTGATAATGATGGATGTAGACGACGAGGAGGAGGAGGAGGGTTCGCAAAAAGGGAGGTTGTGGAGGGTTAGAACGGGACGTGTCACTTTAGGGCCGCGTCATTATCTCGGGCGAGGAGAGAATGTGGACTGGCTGGTGTGGTGACTGGAATGAAAGTGTTAAGATTATACCGAGATGGTCGCGGAGATAGCTATTCGCGACTATGTGAGGTCCGAGCAGCGATGGGAGTTGGAATAGGCTGTGTGTCCATGCGAGGATGACGACTGTCATGCTCCACCAGTTGGCACTGCCGCGCGCTTAGCGGGCGTGCGCGCGTGGCTCATCAACGACGTGCAACGGGTTGGATGCCACATTCGGCGACCACTTTGAGTCGACACGTCTATGGCGACACGTGGCGGTGCTGCTTTCCGGGCGTGGCGAGGGACTGTCACCATCTCAGGACATGAGAGTTGGTCCTTGGGGCCTAAAGCTTGCTCTGCCAGGAACGTTCGAGGGAGCGCACCGAGTTAGCATCTTTTCCCGTCGACTGATGAAGTTGAAATAAGCTCTTTTCCAAAGTGGATAACAACGTGGGTAAGCGCGTCATTCCAACCAGGCGCGCCCGCGGAATGTTGCTGATGACGATGACCCGACGGTTGAGGTTCGAAAATTGAGATTTCCAGTTGCGCCGATGGGCCGGCAAATCTTCGAATTTGGGCACCAGCTTGCCCGAAGAGGAATCGTTGGCGACCGGTCTGGGCCTCGCTTCAAGGGTCTGAATGGGGCCCTGAATAAGAGTGGGGCACGGATGTCAAAACCCTGGTTCATCCCGATCCCCTGGAGTTTTGCGGATTGCAACTTGATCAGTTTCAGTTGAACTGCGAGGTTGCAATCAGGGACGGGAGCTCAGAAGGGGACGGTAAAGGTGAGAGTGACCAAAGGAGACTCCAGTCTCAGTGTTGCTATGGCAAAATGCAGCATCGTGGTCAAGAATTGGATGAGTGACACCTCCAAACAGGACACGAGAGCGGGGAGCCGGCGGCAGTGGCGCAGTCGTGATCCCCAATCCTCACAGCTTGAGCAAGCCGAACACATGATGAGGCTTCGCTTTGTCTTCAGCAGTCCAAGACCTCCGCCTTCGAACCATTGATTCCCCAAACGGGCTCCAAGCCCCTTGGCCTGTCTTGGCTGGCCCAATGGAGGGCCACTGGGAGTGGGCTGCTTCAGCGCAAAAGCGGCAAGGACGATGCAGCCCAGCGGGTTTTCCAGGGTGTTGGAACGACCCACCCCCGTATAAATCATGCAAGGCCCGGTCCCTGCGAGCTGAAGGATCGGCGCCGACGTGATCTGCTGCTCCAACGTTTGCCTCTCCACCTCATTTCCCTTCTCTTTTCCCGATTTCCTCCAACTTCCTCCAACGCCGGGTCACCGGCGAAGCCAGCACGATGCTGCCGATTTACGCCGCCGCGCTATTAGCGCCCGCTGTTGCCGCCGCATCCGAATCTGGCCGAGTCGTCGCCCGAGGCGACGGCATCATTCGAGCCCCGATCAACGCGCTCGCCGACCCAGCCCCGAAGCTGCGAGTGCGACAGAACCAGATCGAGGTGGCCAACCAGCGACAAGGGACAAGATATGCCGTCGACATCGAGGTCGGGACGCCGCCGCAGAAGGTGACGCTGATCCTCGACACCGGCTCGCCAGACACCTGGATCAACCCCTCGTGCGCCACGGCCAACGTGCCCTCCGACTGCCGCTCGTTCCCGCGCTTTGACTACACCAAGAGCACCTCGCTCAACGCGACCGAGTACACCGACGTGCTCCAGTACGGCATCGGCAATGCGACGGTGCAGTACGTCTACGAGACGTTGACAATAGGCTGTACGTTACCGCTCCCCGACCTGTTCAGACACACGCTAACGCATACACCCACCCGCAGCGGCAACCATCAAGAAACAACTAATCGGCATCGCCAGCTCCTCGCACCAGATCCCGCTCGGGATCCTCGGCATGTCGCCCCCCCTCCGCGGCGTCAACGACTACCCCTACGTTCTCGACACGATGGTCAGCCAAGGCCTCATCAAAAGCCGCGCCTTCAGCGTCGACCTGCGCGGCGTCGACAACCCCAACGGCGCCCTCATTTTCGGCGGCGTCGACACGGGCAAGTACATCGGCGAGCTGGCCAAGCTGCCCATGCTGGACCGCAAGAAGACGCCGCGCGGCGCAGACCGGTACTATGTCACCCTGACGGGAGTCGGGCTGACCCTCCCCGACGGCACCATCACGCAGTCCGAGGCGATTTCCGTCCCCGTTTTCCTGGACACGGGCTCCACCTTCAGCCGCCTGCCGACGCGCATCTACCAGGCGTTTGCCGCGAGCTTTACGGACGCCCAGTACGACCCGGAGTCGGGGTACTATTTCGTCGACTGCAGCGTGACCGAGGTGGCGGGGTCGCTGGATTTTTACTTTGGGTCGAAAACCATCCGCGTGCCGCTCAACGACTTCATCTGGGAGGTGCAGGGGTATTGTGTCCTGGGCGTCATGCCGGATGATGACGAGCCGATTCTGGGGGATACCTTCCTCCGGGCGGCGTATGTCGTGTTTGATCAGGATAATCGCAACATCCACATCGCGCAGGCGGCGAATTGCGGGACGAATCTGGTGGCGATTGGGTCTGGGGCGGATGCGGTGCCTAGCTCGACGGGGCAGTGCACGGAGCTGCCTACCCCGACGGGGACCGCGGATACCCTGGACGTGAGCGCCAGCCGGGCGCCGACGAATACGTTTACGGGGAGTGCGAGGCCCACGATTGAGCAGGGCCCGGGGCCGGCTGCGTCGAGGGCGAGTGGCACCGGGACGGGGGACGCGGCGCTGCCCACGGCGACGGGGAGCAGCAGCACCGGCGGGTCGAAGAATGCGGCCGGGAGGGGGGTTGAGATCGGGCTTGGCGCGGCTGTGGCGTTTGGGGTGGTCAATATTCTGGCTTGGTTGGTGATTTAGGCGGGCGAGCTACCTACGGTTTTAGCGGGCGTGTTTGCACTTGTTTGATACCTTGATACCTAATCTGCTTCTTTGTGAGTCTTTGTTTCCCAGCATGTGGTGTGTATGTTTTGGGGGTTGAATGGAAGCATGTTTGGCGTTTAAGGGGTCTGCTGAGCGGGGTTTGCGTCTTTGTGCCAACCATGGCGCGGATAGACTGGAATTGAAAGTTTGCTTGGGCACAGCTTCCTCGTTTTCCGTCAAGTGCAAGATGCCCCTTCGCTATCAGGCATCGGGCCATGGGCAAGCGTGGGGGTTAAGGACACTGGATTGGTGCGCTTTTTCCGCCCGGCGCCCATCAGTCGAAGGATCGGTGCCACGACATCCCATGGGCCGGACAACAAGTGGGCCTCAGGTTCGATCACCAACTGTGCTCCGGATCAGCAAGGAGACAGTGTTGGCAGCACTCAAGCCTCGGTTTCTTAGATTCCCTTCATCATTGTTACAGCATCTATCGATTTCTTTAGGAGTTTTCCCCCATCTCAATCTCAAGGCTGAAAAGCGGCACGATCGGTCGTGGACCGTCTTCCCCGCCGAGCATCCCCACTCGGCGCGGGGGTCCGGTGGAAGATGCTCCGAATTGCCCGTCGCCGGTCCCGCTTGCTCCACAAATCCGGCCGTAAGACGGAAGCTGGCAGGTTGAGACTGCGGGAGGGGCCGAGGAGCGCGGGGGCAACAGTGAGACACAGGTCAGTTGAGGAAGCGACCATGACCTGCTTGTTTCCAACCCAACTCTCCCCAATTTCTTCCCCTGCTTGCCCAAATCCTGGGAATTGAAGTCACACAGGACACAGGTCTTTTCGGGAAAAGTGTGAGCTCATTGCTCAAAGCTAGCCTCTGTCCTGTTCTTTGGATTACCTTATCCTCTTCAATCCGCGTCTTGAAAAAACATCAGTCTTGAGTGTGGCACTCCTGGCTTCGGACCCTCTGCAACCAGACATTGCTGACAACAGACAGTTCTACCTTAACTCAATACCACCGCAATGCTCTTCCAACAAGAAACCAAGCTCGTCTGTCGCTACGACGCCGAAACCCTCTGGATCGAGCCCTGGGGCGCCAACGCCATCCGCGTCCGCGCCACCAAAGCCCGCACATTCCCCTCCGAGGACTGGGCCCTCCTCCCGCCCACGCCGACCCAACCCGAAATAATCACCATCTCCCCCACCTCCGCCTCCCTCACCAACGGCAAGATCAAAGCCACCATCACCGCCAGCGGCAAACTCACCATCTCCAACTCCTCCGACACCAAAATCCTCCTGGAAGAATACTCCCGCAACCGCCGCGACGTGCACGACCCGAAATGCAGCGCGCTCGAGATCTCGGCGCGCGAGTTCCGCCCTACTATCCCAGGCGGCAGCGACTACCACCTCACCATGCGCTTCGAGGGCAATCCCGACAACAACACCGACGAACCTGAAGAAGAAAAACTCTTCGGCATGGGCCAGTACCAACAGCCCCTCTTCAACCTCAAGGGCGCCGACCTCGAGCTGGCGCAGCGCAATTCCCAGGCTAGCGTGCCCTTTTTGTTATCGTCGAGGGGGTATGGACTGCTGTGGAATAACCCCGCCGTTGGAAGGGCTGTGCTGGGGAAAAATGTCATGACGTTTGAGGCGTACTCGACTACGGTGTTGGATTATTGGGTTGTTGCTGGGGATGAACCCGCTGAGATTGTGGAGGGGTATGCGCAGGCTACGGGCAAGGTGCCGATGATGCCGGAGTATGGGTTGGGGTTTTGGCAGTGTAAGTTGCGGTATCAGACGCAGGAGGAGTTGTTGGGTGTGGCGAGGGAGTATAAGGCGAGGGGTCTGCCGTTGGATTTGATTGTTGTTGACTTTTTTCACTGGCCGCTGCAGGGGGATTGGAAGTTTGATGAGACGTATTGGCCGGATCCGGATGCTATGGTGAAGGAGTTGAAGGAGATGGGCGTGGAGCTGATGGTTTCTATCTGGCCGACTGTTGACAAGCGGTGTGAGAACTATGAGGAGATGGTCGAGCGCGGGTACCTCGTTCAGACAGACCGCGGGATGCGGATTGTCATGGACTTTCAGGGCGAGACGGTCCACTTCGACGCGACCAACCCGGAGGCGAGGAAGTACATCTGGGAGAAGGTGCGCCAGAACTACTACTCCAAGGGCATCAAGGTGTTCTGGCTGGACGAGGCAGAGCCCGAGTACTCGGTCTACGACTTCGACAACTACCGCTACCACCGCGGCTCCAACCTCAGCATCGGCAACATCTACCCCCTGGAATACTCCCGCGCCTTCTACGAGGGTATGACAGCCGAAGGCCAAGAAAAGATCGTCAACCTTGTCCGATGCGCCTGGGCCGGCAGCCAGCGCTACGGCGCCCTCGTGTGGAGCGGCGACATCGCCTCGTCCTGGTCCAGCTTCCGCAACCAGCTCGCCGCCGGCCTGCACATGGGCATTGCGGGCCTGCCCTGGTGGACGACCGACATTGGCGGCTTCCACGGCGGTGACCCCCGCGACGAGTCCTTTCGGGAACTGTTTGTCCGCTGGTTCCAGTGGGGCGCCTTCTGCCCTGTGTTTCGGCTGCATGGCGACCGCGAGCCGCGCCAGCCGCAGCATGGGACTACGGGAGGCGCGACGTGTCTTAGTGGTGGGCCAAACGAGGTGTGGAGTTACGGGGAGAGGGTATATGGCATCTGCGAGAAGTACATGAGGATGAGGGAGGGGATGCGGGATTACATCAGGGGGTTGATGCAGCAGGCGCATGAAAAGGGGACACCGGTCATGAGGCCGGTGTTTTATGAGTTTCCTGGGGATGGGCGGTGCTGGGAAGTGGGTGAGCAGTACATGTTTGGGCACAAGTACCTGTGCTGTCCCGTCCTGAAGCCGGGGGTGGTTAAGCTCAAGGTGTATCTGCCCGAGGGGGCAAAGTGGAAGGCGCTCGAGAAAGGAGGCGAGTTTGATGGGGGGCAGATGGTGGAGGTAGACTGCCCCCTCGACTACATGCCTGTCTTTGAGAGGATTGAGAACTAAACGCTGTCTTCGGAAGTTTTACCGCCAATTCATGGTTTCTGGTGACTCGAAGGAGTCAGAACTGCTAGCTACATTGGTACCTCCAGCCCAAGCGGATGAACGAGATCCTCCAAACCGTGCAATTTACACTCCTCGAAAGCTGCAGCTCAGCAGCAGAAGGGCTGTCCGCAAGTGTCGTAGCATCCCAGAACGCAGGAGCAGATCTGCGGGTTGGCGTCAGGGGCGGCCTCGGGGTTCGGCGCCGGGTTGGGCAGAGCGAGGGCGCTGGTGAGCAGCAGTGCGGCAGCCGTGACAAGCGTGGCGTACTTCATGGTGATCTGCCTGTTCAGTTGGTCACTGATGGTGTAGGTTAATGCTGCTGTGGACAACGTACAACAGAGATTGGTGTATGAATGGCCTTGACGGCGACGGCCTTGTTTCAGGGGTTGTATGGGTGCGTTCTCCTTGGTCGAGTGCTGTAGGGCAAAGATAGGGTTTCTTCTCAAAGGGGGGGAATGATGCTTTATACAAAATTCCGTCTCTAGCTGAGCATGCTCCGTTCAGCCTGCATGCGTGTTCCAACGTTGGGCACCCACACTCTCTGACTCGGCGAGGAGAACCGGAAGGAGACTCGGAAGACACAACGACTGAGTTGGCAAGGCTTGTTACTCCGCGCATACAAAGCTCGGAATACTTCCCCGAGCCACCAGGCAATATAGCTGTGCGTTGGGAGCTGTCGATCTTCTCGCCAATGTCTCTGCGGTGGTGTTCGATTGGTTCTTCCCCAGACGGCACATCTGGGTAAAACCGTGAAGGATCGGGAGGATCGTCTTGCTGTTACCTCTACCTGCACCTTTCACTGAACACGGCAGCCAAGCATGCAGGATGGAACTGTGATTCCGGTGTAGGAGTTCCCCGCTCGAGACTGCAAAGAGCATCAAGAGGGGGACTTGACTCTCGACTCAGGGGTTCAGTAACCTCTGAGGTAATGACCCGCGCTCGGCACCAACCCTCAGGGCAGGTCTTCAGGGCCACGACCGCAGGGTCAAACGAGGAATACGTAAGCTACCTAAGGTTAAAATTCAATCCCTGGAGATTACATAAGGCTTTCTTTACCTGGCAAGCGAGTCAAGTCCGACGCGGCGAATCAGAGAAGCATGGCAAGACCTCAAGTGGTTCCATGGAAGGTAGTGTCTCCGAGCTGTCCGTCGTATTGTGTGTGTACCTAAGTGGGAAAACCGCTCGCTGCGTGGGGGAACTCCTAGTTGGCTCTGTGTCCAGCGAGTTATGGTTGCCAGCTCCGTTCATCCCTCTTGTCTATTAGAAGTAAAATGCTGAGGCAGCGCTTGAGCATTGATTGAATGCTTGGATCAGGTATCTGGGCTGCGTGTAACTACCTCACAGTGCCACGGTTCAGTCTGCTTCTGCATACGCGAGCAGTGTTCCCTCCTTCAGGTACCGTGTATCCGGCGATCTCCTTCATCTTGGAACCAGTCAACGATTGAGCCAAAGCAGCATTGACAGAGACCCCAAAAGCCAAGGCGTTCAACGGCAGCCCGTTTTCTACAGCTCGTACTTCCACTGCACGCTCTCCCACCCCTGCCGCCTCCTGATCCTCACACCGAACCCCTCGCCATGGTTGGCAGGCTTCGTCACGGCGTCGATGACGGACCGCGTGGCGAAGCCGGGCAGCTTCCACTCAGTCCCCTCCAGGGGCTCAAGCTCATAGCCCAGCAGCAGCGTCGCCATGACAGCCATCATCTCGGCAAACGCAAAACCTCGGCCGGGGCAGAGATGCATGCCGCCGCCAAACGGCTGGAAGGCAGTTCTCATCGCCTTGGAACTGCCCGGCCCGTCCTCCCCGTCTCCCTTGCGGCTGAGGAACCGCTCTGGATCAAACTCATCCGCGCCCTCGCCCCAGTATTCCTTCATGGAATGCCCTGCCCCAAGTACCAACTGTACCACAGTCCCCTTCTTGAGGAGATACCCCCTCCCGTTCCTGTCATTCAACACGGTATCCTGCACCGCAGTCCTCGTAGACACCTGATGGACACAAATCCTCAAAACCTCCCGATAGCAGCTCATCAACAAAGGACACCTCTCCTCCACCACGGCCGCACCCACATTCAACACCACAGCCTCCTCCCCTTCTTCCCCCTTTTCCCTTCTCACAAGCATCCCCCTTTCAACCTCCGCCCTCAACCTCCCCACCAACCCCCCCCTCGAAAACACATGACAAACCAACCAAAACAAAGTCGGCACCGTATTCGCCAGCGCGGCAAACGGCAACATGATCTCCAACCTCGCCAGATCCTCGTCCGGGATCCCGGCCTCTCTTACCACCGCTGCACGATTCCTCACAAAATCGGATGCGGAAGGATCCATGTCGTGTTTGGCGGAATAATAGGGCGTCAGTGCAGCAGCGAGGGTTTTCCTCGCTCTATAGCCGGTGGGACACATATACGAGGGGAGGTTGAGCGTGAGGGGGAGGAGGTTCTTCTCCAGATCCCAGAGGGCTGTTTCAATCTCGGGGGTGCTGGAGGAAAAGGGGTTGTGGGTGCCGTAGAGGGAGGTCGTTGTTGCTGTGGTGAGGAGGCGGCGGAGGTAGAGCCAGGTGTTGGGGATTTTGGTCGGGGATGTACTCGATGGAGCGAGGGTGGACAGCTGGGCAGCGAGAGAGGTCAAAGCCGTGCTGTTGAGGCGCTGGATGGGCGGGCCTTTGAGGCTGGTGGGAATGGCGTGGAGCATCATGCGGTCGACGAGGGGCTCGCCCTCTGGCCCGCGGAGGAGGGCGGTGGTGTGGGGGCTCGTTTGGGCGAGGACGGGCGTCGCGGAGAGGATGTGGGGTGTTGAGGAGAGTGCTTTGTTCCTAAGGCCCGCGGCACTGAGATACGGGTCCCAGACGGCGTACATCTTGCCCGTGAGCATGGGCAGCGTGGCGATGGGTTTGCGGGTGGAAGCTTGGAGGTTGATGTGGTACTGTGCCTGGTGTCGCATCAGGCCAATGATGTGCCCGATTAAGGGGATTGTCGGCTTGACGAGGGGCGGTTCTCGCGGGTCAACACGGGGTGTGAGGACGCGGAGGACCAAAAGGGCCAGAGTGGCGGCGATTACGAAGGTGATGGGACTTGTTGTCAGGGCCTCAAGGCTGCGTGCGGCGAGCGCCGCGATGCTGGACGGCGCGTTGGCAGCCATGTTGTCGTCCGGTCACTGTCAATCGAGTTCTTGCGTCAGTTACTCGATGACGGAGTCGATTGGAGACGAGCCTTGAAAACACAAACAGCTGGCGAGGAGGAGCTCAAATAAAGGACGTTGCGGCTGCCTAAAGCTCACAGGATCGCACCCCCGGCTGCTCAGTGCTGACCTGCATGGCTTGGCTCCTTCGCTACGTTCCGCGACCCAACTGGCTGGATCCTCTCAGCATCGCAATGATCCGCGGCCGTTTGACTGGTATTGTTCAAAGGGGGCTCTGGTGGATAAACGACTCTTGTCCTGGAAAAAGATATCGTATGAGTGCCGAGTAATGTCGTACAACACGGCCACATGCAATGAATACCTGGTAAGGTATGTGATGCAAGCGCCTTACCCGAACGTACACTCACGTGCGGTCTCTCAAACTGATCTCTACCTGTACAGATACCAACAGTGAGAAAATGATGCCCATGAACAGTAAGATAAAGTCAGCAAAACGATTGAAACAGAGGAATGAGCCATTAGAACACCTGAATGCTTCAGTTGCCTTGTAGGAGGACATGATGCCCTTGTGTGGTATTGTACCTTACGGTATTCATCCCCAGCAGCCGTCGAGATGTGCTCTGTCTTCCAAGGATCTGTCGTTCATTTGTTTCAAGCGTTTGATGTAGTTCAGGGGAAAAGAGAGAGTCTGGCTAGGTAGGACAGTGGAAAATGGGGACTTGGAGGGAGCAAAAAGGGGAAGGGAAAAAGAAAGGGGGTCATGGAGAAAAGAAGAATGAGAAGGTAGAGGAAAAGGGGGATTAGCAGAGAACCAAGTCTTGAGAAAAGTGAAACAATGTCAAGATCAATGGAAAGAGACGAGGTTTCCGCGTTGACGGAGGCGCAACACGTCCGGGCGGGTTCCCGCCAGGTGAATCATGTTTTTTCGAAACTGGCCGCCAACCATCGACGCGCACCTCGCGGGTATCGGTACATCGGAGCTCCGACCCGCCGGTAGCCCTTGGATTTATCATCCGCTAAGCAGTAGCTGACTAACTCAACCAAAGCTAAGCTTTCGCTTGCAGCCGCTGAAAGTCGCCGAAAGGGGAACGAAACTTGGCTGCGACTACCAGGACGCCCGGAGAAAACCCACCCCAAGTCCCCCTAGGTAACGCCCGGGCCTGTCAGCTCGGACAAACAGCCGCTCCAACAAGTCCGACGTCACCTCCGACGTTGTGATGCTACATGGCGCTGCATGAACAATGCCGCATGTATATATGCCTCTTCCCCGCCTGTCATGGAGAACACTCAGGCAGCAAGTCATCGAACAACTCATTCCAAGCCTTTCCTGCATCCCCTGAACGCTCACCACTCTCCTGAGAAACGCTAAAACCACCTCAATCAACACAACAAAGACCATCAACCACCCCTGCACCACCATGTCCGCCCCCAAAGTCCTCATCTTCGGCGCCACAGGCGCAGTCGGCTCCTCCGCCGCCGTGACCGCCCACGCCCTCGGCGCATCCCACATCACCCTCGCCATGCGCGACACCACCAAACCCCTCCCCCCCGCCCTCTCCGAAACCGAAACCTCCCACCCCACCTCCTTCACCCGCGTCCAAGCCGACCTAAACGACCCCTCCACCGTCACCTCGGCCGTCCAGTCCTCGGGCGCGACCCACGCCTTCATCTACGCCGTCTTCTCCTCCCCCGACGGCATGCGCGCCACCGTCGAGGCCCTGAAAGCCGCCGGCATTCAATGGGTGGTCCTCCTCAGCAGCGGCGGGCTGCACGAGGACGCCGATCTGAAGGCGGTCACGCCGGCGAAGTTCATCGAGTGGGCTCACGCGCGCGTCGAGATTGCGCTGCGGGAGGTTTTTGGACCCGAGGAGTATGTGGCGGTGCGGCCGGGGTATTTTGCGAGTAATTTGTTTCAGTACAGCGGGCAGATTGCGAGGGGTGGGGAGGTGAAGGTTGTGTATCCGGACGCGAGGTTTGATTTTATTACGCCCGAGGATATTGGGCGGGTGAGTGGGAGGTTGTTGGTGGAGGGGAAGGGGCTGCTTCAGGGGGTGGGTTCGAGTGTGGTGATGTTGTCTGGGCCGCAGCAGATTTCGCAGGGGGAGGCGGTGAAGATCATTGGGGAGGTGATTGGCAAGGAGGTCAAGGCGGTTGGGTTTGAGGATGATGAGGATGCGGTCAAGGCGACCATGGAGAACCTGCACCTGCCGGAACCGGGCGCGAGGCAGCTGGTGCAGGTGTTCAAGGCTGTTGCGAGGGGCGCCGAGGTGTTTGACCCAAGCCGGTATGAGAAGAGCGTGGCGAACATTGTCAAGTATGCCGGCAAGGCGACGGTCTTCCGCGAGTGGGTCGAGGAGAACAAGGACAAGTTCGCTTGAGGGGCATTGGGACGGGGTCAAACAGGGGTAGGCTCAGAATCATGTTCCATTAGGTATTACTGAATAACACTACTCCTTTCACCCGACAAGCGGCTTGCTCCCCTTGGGCAGCGTCACCTTGAACACCAAGGCCTGGCTGTTGAGGAACGGAACCATGGCAGTGTTGTCAACGAACTGAATCTTTCCAAAGTCCGCGTATCCGTCTGAGGTGATGAAGTCATTGTCAGACAGAGTAAACAGATAGTACTCGTCCGTGGCACTGCACTTCTTCCCCTGGCCACTGGGGTTGACCGGCACAAGAGCCAGGGCCTCCCACTTCTCGTTGAGAAGGCCGAGGTTGACCGGGGCACCGTTGTGCACGACGTCCCCTTCCTCGGTCTTGAACTTGTTGAGCTCCGAGTTCAAGTTGTAGTCGAGGAAGGGGCACAGCTCGGCCGGTGTGATGCCATCAACAAGAGTGTCGGCTGTTCAGGGGTTGAACTCATCAGCCATGTTCATCGTCAAACTTGAAGATTGGAGGGCACTCACAAGGCTTCTCAACTCCCCCAACAGTAACATTCCCATTCTGAATGTCATCAAACCTGCTCCCCTTAATGTTGGTCGCTCCCGAGATATCCACAACATCCACATGCCGGTACTTAGACAGGGGATCAGCCTGCCCCCTTCCAGCACTCGAATCCCGCGCCAGCACCAGCATCTGCGTATCCGAGACGTAGTGAATCTCCGACTGCGCCGCAACGCGCGACTTGCCCTCGCCATTGACATACGTCGGCAGCGGCACGACGTACTCGGCCTCGTACGTCACGTCAACACCGCCCTTTTTGGCCTTGTTGAGGGCGTACTTGAGCAGTCGCGTGTTACGACGCTTGGGCGAGGAGGCGCCGCCGTCCTGGCGCGCGGCAGATTG
Organism: Chaetomiaceae sp. PF1801; assembly: GCA_023628475.1. Lineage (NCBI taxonomy): Eukaryota > Fungi > Ascomycota > Sordariomycetes > Sordariales > Chaetomiaceae > Chaetomiaceae sp. PF1801. The sequence continues at coordinate 51,139 of JAMAKQ010000084.1, forward strand.
CAGCATCACCCACAGCGTGCTACCGTCGGGGCTGATGGACAGACCCTCAAAGCCCTGGTTATTTTGGCGGCCGTGGTCGGGGTCTGCGGGGTCTGGGATCATGCTGTGGTTGTAGATGGGTGGCGTGTTGGAGTTGAAGCTGTTGAGGTTTGTCAGCCAGGGGAGACAGGGGAATATTTCAGGGGCAAGGGGCCTTTTCTCACCTGACCTCGCCGTGGCGGATCGGCAGCAGGGCGTCAGGGGGCTGGATGGCGGTCACCATCTTGCCGTCCTTGTCGAACTTGTACACGAACGGGCCGTACTCGTCGCTGATCCAGAACGAGCCGTCATCCTCGACGACGAGACCCTCGGCGTCCAGGGAAATGCGCTTGTCACCGGGACCGGGACCGCCGAAGCCATCCCCGGGGTATGTGGCAGCGGGCATGGTCGGGAAACCGTCGTAGGTCAGACCACCAGTGAAGTCAGGGTCCAGGCCGGTCATGGGCTTTCCGTCAGGTCCTGAGAGAAGGATGGTGCGCTTGTAGTCGAACTCGAGGTTGGGGCCAGACGGGGAAGCGGCGGTTGCGTTCAGGACAGGGGTGAAAGTGATGTCAAAGATGTGAACGCGCGGGATGGTGTTCTGGGTGCCATTTGTGTTCCAGCCCCTATCTGGAAGCCCGTAAAGCGTGCCCTTGTACCCCTTGCCTGTTTTCTTCCATGACTTAATCGTCATGGATGATCCAATGCTGATGGTGTCGCCATACTGGTCTCTGGCGTCGTGCTTCACAGAACCAAAGCCGGCGAGACCTTCGTACGTGTAGGCTTGCCCCTTGCACGACACTGAAGCGGCTGGGTTGCTGCGTTTAACTGAGGCGGCGAGGACGTTTGAGGCAAAGCCCGCGACTAGGAGGTGCTTGACTGACACCATCTTGCCTGCGTTGTTGTCGACTTGACGGACTGGGACACTCAGCCCACAACACCGGAAACAGCTGAGTGTAACTCATCTTATGTACAGCTAGGCTAATCAGGCCAAGTACAAGCCTGCTGAGAAGGTGGAGGTGCTGGCGGGTAAATATGCAGGGGTGCGGCGAGGCACATGTCTCTTTGCTCTCACGCGATTGGCAGTGGTGAGATTGGATTTGCTCAGATGAACTCTCCGCTAACCCAGACTCTTCACCGAGCATAGTCCATCATAAAGACACCGCTGGAAGGAAAGCTATCTTACTCTATCAACAATGAGAAAGTCTTTGTGCTACTTTGTACAGCTGACGTTAAACATTCTCTCACAACTGGTTTTGGGCGGTGTTTCTCCGCGCTTCTCCATTCGGTGGTTCAAGTGTACTTATCATGAAGGACTTGACTTGGGAAGAGTTCCCATTAAGGACTCACCCAAGCTATACATCGAGTACCTTGGATACCGTTAGAATTTGACGGACATGTTTGGGCCTCAAAACTGTATTTCAGTAGGCAGGTAAGGAACTTGGTTAATGGACTCTGCCCTCTGTCTTCCACTAATTACGGTAACAGCTATGTGCAGTCGTTAGAGGGCGCTTGTCTTGAAGCCGTATGGGAACGGCCTCTTCAACCAAGTTCTCTCTCCCAGATTTAGGAGTGTCTGAGATGTGACATAACTGGAAGAGTCGGGGCTGAAGACTGGCCGGTGGTGACAAGGGGGTTGTACCGCTAGGGATTTCGTCCAGTGCCTCAATGTCACCCCAGCGCTGCCCCCTGCAACCCAAGCGAGTTACCTGGTAGCGCCCCTGCTTCGCCCTTGCCGGCGCTGAGGGAAAAAAGACGGCCCGGCTCACCTCCGACTGGAACTCAAGCTCTGTGACAAAGGTCCCGGTCAGCAGCCATGCAGCTAGGCTCATCAGCCCTGGGAGGCTAAGGTATCCCGCGATGCAACGCTGAAGGGGCAGCAGTTTGTGAGTGGCCAACCGAATTCTCCTATCCCCGTTCGGCTCCGCTAACGTGTCCTCGGATGCACAAATCCGAAAAGACAACGGCGGCGGTGTGAGGAACCCGGCATGGAGAACGGAGACATTGTGGGGGCAAGAGGGGGCGAGGAGGGGTGTTGTGCATGGTACAGCATCACATTTCATGGCCAACGGCTGGTCTGCTCTTCTTGACAGTTCCTGTCTGTCCTCTCCCGCCTGTTGAATACCTGGTATCGACGCACTCACTCCCGACCTTAAGCATGCTGCTACCATCCATTGCGGCCGCCTGGCTGCTCCTCTCGTCCCCCGCGGCTGGCGCTGCATCTTCGCTCGGGGCAAGAGCCGACGGTAGCTCCGTGGAACAAGGCCGAAATGCGGCCCCGACGGCCACTGTCAGGAATGGCACATACGCCGGACTGTACAACGCCCAGTACAAGCAGGACTTCTTCCTCGGCATGCCGTATGCGCAGGTTTGTGTTCTGCAGACCCCAAGCCCGCCGCTCTTGCTTTGGATGATGGCCAACTCGACCATCCCTTACTTAGAAACCCGCCCGCTTTGCTGTTGCTGAGTCTCTCAACTCGACATGGCACGGTGTCCGCAATGCGACGTCGTACCCGCGCCACTGTGTCGGCTTCGGCCCGGACATGGTGGGCTATGACATGTCCGAAGACTGCTTGTACATCAACGTCGTCCGCCCGGCCGGGATCGACCCCGCCGCCCAGCTGCCCGTGGCTGTCTGGATCCATGGCGGCGGCCTCACCATGGGGGGTTCCGCCGACAGGCGGTACAATCTCTCCTTCATCGTCCAGAACAGCGTCGACCTGGGCACCCCGATCGTCGCCGTGAGCTTCAACTACCGCCTGGCCGTCTTTGGCTTCATATCCGGGCCCGAGGTTCAGGCCGCGGGCGCCACCAACCTCGGGTTCCGGGACCAGAGGCTCGCGCTGCGCTGGATCCAGGAGAACATTGCCGGCTTCGGGGGCTCTCCTGACAAGGTGACGCTGTGGGGTGAAAGCGCGGGGGCGATCAGCATCAACGCCCAGTTGTTTGCCTACCATGGTGAGAGGCCCAGTGGCCCCAGTCCCTTTGCTCTCGGCTCTGGCTCGCTTGCTGACGATCAGGCCAGGCCGCGACGATCGCCTCTTCCGGGCGGCCGCTGTCCAGTCCGGCTTCGGCGGCATCCTCCACTACCGCACGCCCTTCGGCCTCAACAACACCGACGCCCCGCGAGCCGCCTACAACCGACTCGTGTTTGCCACGGCATGCGCCCCGACGCTGGGGACGCCCGCCTCGCTGCCGTGCCTGCGCGCCCTCCCTCTGCCCGATCTCATGGCCGTCCTCAGCAACACGACCCTGAACGTCGCCGTCTGGCTGCCCGCCATGGACGGCGATTTCATCGCCGACTACCCGTCGCGCCAGCTCCGCGACGGCAGGTTCCCCCGCGTCCCCGTCCTGGTCGGCCAGAACGCCGACGAGGGCGCGTCGTTCGGCCAGAACAAGAGCGCCAGAGGGGGACCCATCAACACCGACGACGAGATGGCCGAGTCGGTGTCGAGCATCATCCTGGGGCCGGGCCCCGACCTGCCCGGGCTTTTGACCGAGCTGCTCGACCTGTATCCCAACATCCAGGCCGTGGGCGTGCCGTCCCTGGACAAGTTCCCCGTCCTGACGCCCGAGGTGCCCGAGGCTTCGTTCCTGGGTCTGCAGTACAGGCGGTCGGCGGCCATCTACGGTGACTGGTACGTAGGACGAGACACACGCTTCTCACCCCGGGCCCCTGAGCCCTTATCTTGACGGGCTTGACATGACTACCTTAGACAGCGGCTGATCTTTTTTTTTCTTTCTTGACATCATCAATAGGATACAATCCTACCAGAGACGCAGAGCTGTCATCGAATGGTCGAAACACGGCGTCCCGGCCTACAGCTACAAGTTTGATGTGACGCCGTCCGGGTCCCCTGGTACGTCTTCATTACCTTACCTACAGCTAACTTGGATGCAAGCATACCTCAGGGATCTCGACAGGCTAACCTCCGCAACTTCATCAATAGCGTACATGTCAGCCGCCCACTTCACCGAGGTCGCCTTCGTCTTCCACAACCTCGCCGGCGTGGGGTACGCCGTCAACCCCTTTGCGAACGCCCCCGCATCGCACAAGGTCGTGGCCAAGGCCATGTGCGACGCCTGGGTGCGCTTCTTCGTCGGCATGGATCCCACCACCGGAGGCCGAGGGGGGTCGTCGTCGTCGTCGTCTGGCTTGCAGTGGCCCGTGTACGATCACAGGGCCGGCGGCGGAGTGGGGCAGAACCTTGTCTGGGACGCCGAGAGGGTGTCGTACCTGGAATGGGACAGCTGGCGCGCCGAGGGGATCGACTGGATGATTCGGAATTCGCTCGAGGTGTTTGGGAGCTAAGCTGATTACTGGAGTCTGGCGAGGAACTGATGATGCAGCGGAGGGATTCTGTCCGTACTATTACTGCCGTAGGTAGAGCTAACTTGAGTCCGGTCACCGGACGGGCGTCTTGGAGAGTGACCCCCCCTTTTCTCAGCGTCCGTCCTATGTATCAACTTTTGCTCGAGGCCTCACAGGCCGCCACATTTGCCAAACCCGCGCGGCTGTGATCCTCGCTCACCGTTGCAAAACTCGTGCAGCTGTCCTCCCTCCTCACCTCCAGGGTCGCCACGGCCTTGTCCGTGTTGCGCGTCGTGTACACCGAGCCCAGCTCCACGCTGCTGGTTGGATCATGCGGAGAGGGACCGACCGTTGTCGACGTCGAGATGTGATCGCGGTCGGCGACTTGGCGCCGCCGCGGCTCCGGCGGCAGCTCCACCCGCATCGCCGACGATTGCTCCTCCTCCTCGCCCGCGGTAAGCCACCGCCAGTGACGGAACAGCGGCCGGAGCGTGACGACGCATGCGCAGGCGATGCCCAGGTTCTGTTCGATGGCGCCGTAGATGGCACTAAAGTAGGAATCCCACGTCTTGTCGCGCGAAGTGGCCGACAGGTAGAGGACTCGCAGACGGAGGACGCCGAAGATGCAGGCCCTGGAGAAGAGAGGAAGCGAAGGAGTGTTAGCCGACGATCAGAAAGACGGGGGGAAGTAGGTAATTAGAGAATCAACCCACATTCCGCCAAAGCCCACGACCATGACGAGCAGTGCTCGTTGTTGCCACGAAATATGCAAATGCCGGAGGATGAAAAGGGGGGCGATGAGGATCAACAAGTCCATGACCAGCGTGTGGACCTGGACGGCATGGAAATATAACGTCGTCGACACGCATTTCGCTCCCGGCTGGAGGCTGGGGTTCCAGATGGCGTCGAACGGGATGCAGCGGGCGAGGCTGACGATCAGCAGGGCGATGGATCCCGCGAGGGAAACGCCGACGAGAGCATAGCAGAGCCGCTTCTCGAAGGCCATGACGCTGATTCGGACGTAGTGGAGGAGAATGGACAGCTTGAGGAACATGTGTGTTGCAATGTAGTTGAGGTGGACGCCGGGCGAGATCTGTGTGCCATCATCAGCTGGAAGGGAAAAAAAAGAAAAAAAAAGAAAAGAAAAAAAAAAGGCGCACCCTGTTTTGGAAGGTAAGCTGGTCTTGCGTGACTGCTTCCATATGTCTCCCAGAGCCGTTGGTGAACGCTGTGGTCACAGTCAATATCTCACGCCGTTTCTGAACTGTGATGTGCGCTGTGGCCTACCAAGCCCCATGAACGCGGCCATGAGGAGAGAAGTGACCTGCCGGATTGCATCTCAGAACAAGCCAAGCGAGTCATGCTCTGGTGTACGACTGACTGACCATGGCTGCAACGATGGCGTAGTCCTCCCAAAAGACGCGTTTGAGCAGGAAAACCCGAGTGTATAAGCGCAGCGCGACGACAATGAGTGCAACGGCGGGACAGGTGAAGATGATGGCGAGGGCCTGGGGGACCCGGGTTTCGTTCAGGTACTCCGGTGACACTGTCGAGTTTGAGGACGGCATGATGGTGGGCTACCCGCCGGGTCCGGGCCGAAGGGCAGCATGTGTTTTGTCGGGTCGACCGTCTGGGGAAGCGCAGGTTCCTCGGTAGGTAGTTATTTAACGTGAGGTGGCCAAATAATAAAAATATCGAGGCCGCATTCTCATGGCCCAGAGGAGGTTAACACCGGCGGACATGTCGGGCGCACCGGTGAAAGAAGATCCCTTTGAAGGGCAATGATCTCCCGTCGCGAGGCTCTGGAGGAAGAAGTTCGCCGATTTTGCTTTTTTCTCGAGGAGTTGAGTGCAGCCACGCAGTCGCTTTGCGGCGCGGGTTTCATCCGCGGCATCGCGGCACCCGGAATCGCGTTCCCTCTGCGCGCTATTGCCCGCCCCCTGCCCCCTGACCTCGTCTTGATCCCTGACCGCTGTTCCGATCCTTTCCTCATTCGCCCCAGCCGTTCTTCATGCGGAAAACGCCCCCCTTGCAACGCTGCGCAGAAAAATGCGCTCCCAATCAAATGGCGAAGCGAATCAGGTCATGGCTGCTAGGCTGGCTGACGCCGGGTTGAGGATCGACCAGGCCGGGGTTTGGACCCCCGCATGGAAAGTACCTTAGCAAAGGCCCTTGACTGGACTGACGGTTCGAGGAAGTGCGACGAGTCCCACGGAAAGTCAAATGTGAGCGAGATTCGACGACCCAAGCGGGTGGGCGAGATAGATGTGTTGTCGAGTGTAAAAGAAGGAAAATCCTCGCTCACCTTGGTGGTGACATGCCCGCGGTCCATGCTCCTCAAACCTGGAAGTTCCAAGCAGGCGCACACGTTTTCCATCCATTACCCTGGTCGCGCGGCGACCCTGCTCGCGCACCTCAAGGCTCAAGGCTCAATCAAGCCACCAACGCCCTCAATTTGCCCCTGACTGGCTCCGTACATCACAACAACAACGACGACAATGTGCCCAAAACATTACCAAACTAGCTAGTTTATTGTTGCTCTTCTCCGACGTCACCGAGTCAGAGCGGCAGCACCAGACACTCGGACACCCAGTCCCAGGACGTTCCCGGCCAGGCTGGGTAAGGTACCTCAGGTAAGTAGCAGCGAGTCTTCTTCATCATCCTCCACCGTCCCATTCTCAAACTATCAAAGGCCTGCGATATATGAGGCGAGCGCCAACCTACCCAAATATGTGAGGTCAAGCCGCGGTTGTTTTGAGCTCTCGCACGAATCAGCTCAACACGAGCTGCCGGCCGAGAGGGGGAATGGGCCGGCGTTTGGGTATAGATACCTGGCAAGGTAGGGGTACTGGGAAGACTTGGGCGGGCACCTTGAACGGCTCGAGGAGCTGGTAGCCTGCGTGGAGAGGTCCGGTCGGATTTCATTGTCAGCGTGTTTCAAAATGCCTTGCAATGGCCAAAGAACGTGAATGCATCGAAATCGAAGCTGCAGACTTGCACCTTGGCCTTTTATTTTTCTCCTCTGCTTGCCTTGTACACCCGAGTTCCATTACTTTGCCTGGCCGCCTTTACGCTGAGAATATGAGGGAATCTCCCAAGCCCCTGGAAGTCACCCAACGCTTGTGTTGAAGATGGCGGCTAACGACTTGGCCTTGGAAATGTTTCCAAAGGAGGCCGCCGTTGCACAATGCTCGTATCTAAGGTAATAAGCGGCAACCTTGTTGTAGTCGTGGTTCCCTTGGCCTCTGCCGGAGAGGAACTGAACGATGCTCGGAAGAGGCGTTGGAACCGCAGGACATGCTCCGGATGACCGGGACGGTGAAGGTGGCGGTTGCTCAGCGGTATAACGCTGGGGTTCTCCTGTTCGTCGTCCGACTGCTGCTCGTCCTCGTCATCCTCAGGTGATCGGGGTGCAGGACTGAAGAAGGCACTGAAGATGTGATGTATTCAGTGGCTATGAAGAAAGTGGTGACGAAGAAGAAGAGCAGGTGCAAGATGAGAGAAGAGAAGAGTAGGTGGGTTTGCACACAAGGAACCTGCAGGCAGCTGCCTGCAGGTGCCAACATCAGGTATGTATCTCGTAACCTTCGTGCTCCAACTCTTCCTCGTCCTCGTCGCCCGAGCCCTCACTGTGCTGCCCATGTATGTGGCGGGGCGGTGGCGTAGGCGACCGCGACCGGGATTGAGGGGCGTGATTCTTAAGTGTATAGGGGATTGGCGAGACCTCAACCCTCTCGGGCGTGGGGTTCTTAAGTAGTCCTCGTCCTCGTCCTCGTCGGCGTGCTGGGGCTCAAGGGTGTTTGTGGCTTCAGCGTGGGTGTTCCCCACAGGCTGTTTGGTCTTCTGGCGCTTTGGGCTTGGCAGAGGGGTCGGCGACGGCGATCGGGTCCGGCGCAGCCCTCCTGAACTCGCTGGGGCGGGGACGTTGGTGTGTTTCAGGGGAGAAAATGTTGGGAGGCGTTGGGCGTCAACATGCGGCGGACTCTCGTCGTGGGCGAGACACTTGGGCTTGGTGTGCGGCAGCAGGGGGCATCCGGCAACCAGCCCAGGTCCGACTCTGGGATCTCGATGCCTCTTGGAAAAGTGCGGATCAGGTTGGCTTGGTCGATGTTGTGGCAAGATCTGCACAATGCTTGGGAACGTGGAGGCGCAAAAGTAAGGTACCTAGGTAGGCGTGGAACTTGAAGGACGGGAATCCACGTATTGATACCTTATGAAGCAAATGTGTGATCACCATCGACGAGGCAGGACTAGTGCTTTTGCAAGTACCATGTTGGGCAAAGGTATGCCTTTTGATGCCTCCCATGACCGCTTGTCTGGTTAGATACTTGAGACCTTGAGTCCTTCCTCCTCAGGTTGTCACAATCCTGGACCACGCCACCTGCATCTGTAACTCTTTTCGCTTTCTGCGCGATCAATCCCACCCGTCAATACCAGGTATGTACCGTAGTCACCGACCGACCTGGGAGACCTTGTGCAAATCCAACCGGCCACGGACGATGACAGGGAGCCTGTTAGGGAGGTTACCAACCAGCTCTGAAGAGGATGGAGGCAATCGTGCAGATACAGAAGACGCGGGAGGAGCATGAAAACAACCTGGAAGGAGACCGAGTTCCGCTTTCATGGGAGGCCAGTGCCGCAGGAGACTCTCCGTTTGGGCACGGAACCATGCATCCCAGGACAATGATCGACCCAAGCGCTCCCAGCCGACTGGACCGCGTGATCGACCACATGAGGGGCAGGTAGGTGATTGGGGCGCGTACTTTTCCCCTTCCAAATTCAGCGGCGTCCATGTCGTGTCCGGGGAGTCGATCCACGATAGGACCGAGCTATAACAATATGCCGCCAATGACCGTGGTGCGGAGCTTGGTCCAAACCTCCTTCACGGCTCACGCCGCCATATAAATTGTAGAAGAGCTAACCGAGGTCGTATCCGGGTTTGCACGCGGCAACTCTGGTAGCGTGCGCGGTGCTCAGTGCTGATGTTGTATTATTCAGAACGGCACGCCGAGCGAATCACGGCTGTCTTGACATGACTGAACGCCGGGCATGCCTTCAACGTAAGGTAAATATCAAGGGCCAGCATGCCACATATCCATGAGAGTGTTCGCATACTTTGAGAATACCTACCTGGTAGGCTTGCACCCGAGTCTGCGTTTCCCCTCGCCCATCATGCAGCTCCTTTCCACGGTCCTGCTGTTGTCGGCCAGCCTGCAATGCCTTGCCAGTGGCAACTTCACCTGGGATAGGAACAACTTCTACCTCAATGGCGCCAAGTACCAGATTATCGGCGGCCAGATGGACCCGCAGCGCGTGCCGCGCGAGTACTGGGCTCAGCGCCTCCAGATGGCCAAGTCGATGGGCCTGAACACCATCTTCTCGTACCTGTACTGGCACGAGATCGAGAAGTACCAGGGCCAGTTCGACTTCAGCGACCGCAACGACGTGGCCGCGTGGTTCCAGGCCATCCAAGACGCCGGCCTGAAGGCGGTCCTCCGCCCCGGGCCCTACGTGTGCGCCGAGCGCGACTGGGGCGGCCTGCCCGGTTGGCTCACCCAGATCTCGGGTCTCAAGATCCGGTCCAACAACCAGCCGTTCCTCGCCGCCAGCGCCAACTACCTCAACAAGGTCGGCGCCCAGCTGCAGAAGCATCTCGTCACCAACGGCGGGCCTATCCTCCTGGTCCAGATCGAGAACGAGTACGGCTACGTGGGCAGCGACATGGACTACAAGAGGGCGCTGTCGCAGGCGCTGTCCACGGCCTTCCCCGGGGTGCGGCAGTACACCAACGACGGGGCCAGCGGGCTCAAGTCGGGCTACTTCCCCGGCGCCCTCGCCGTGGTCGACGGCTCGGGCCCCAAGAACGCCATCCCCCAGCGCGACAAGGCCATCACCGACGCCAGCAGCCTCGGCCCGCTGATGGACGGCGAGGTCTGGATCACCTGGTTCGACGCGTGGGGCCCCAAGAGCGGGCACGCCGGCGCGGCGGACGCGTCGGGCGACATCGACTGGATGCTCGCCAACGGCTACCACTTCAGCCTGTACATGTTCCACGGCGGCACCAGCTTCGGCTTTGGCAACGGCGCGGGCGGGCCCAACCCGACGCAGCCGCAGACCACCTCGTACGACTACGGCGCCGTGCTCGACGAGACGGGCCGGCCCGCGGGCACCTACAACAACATGCGCAGCGCCATCGCCAAGCACGTCTCCTCCAACCTTCCCGCCGTGCCCTCCACCCCGCCGCTGCAGTCCATCCCCGACTTCGCCCTGACCCCCGTCGCCGGCTTGTTCGACAATCTCGCCAACGGCACGCGCTCCGCCGCGCCCAAGACCATGGAGGCCGTCGGCCAGGTGTTCGGCTACATCCTGTACGAGCACGTCGCCACGGGCGCGGCATCGGGCAAGCTGGTCCCCGGCAGCGGCAGCGGCGGCGGGCCGCGCGACCGCGTCATCGTCTACGTCAACGGCGTGCGCCAGGGCGTGATCGACTCCATCTACAAGACCCCGGCGACGGTCAACGTCAGCGTCCGGAGCGGCGACAAGCTCTGGCTGCTGGTCGAGAACCTCGGGCGGGTCAACAACGGCTTCTCGGACCAGACCAAGGGCATCTCGGGGGCCGTGACGGTCGGCGGGCAGACGCTGGCCGGCGACTGGACGCACTACACCTTCCCGCTGGACAGCGCGCCGCCGGTGCTGGGGGGGCACAACAAGAGCGTGACCAGCAACAACGGCCCGCCGGTGTGGTACCGCGGCACGTTTGCCAACTCGAGGACGGGCATGGCGGCCGACACGCTGCTGGAGCTGCCGGGCGGCATCAAGGGGGTTGTGTTTGTCAACGGGCGCAACCTGGGCCGGTACTGGACCATCGGCCCGCAGCAGCAGCTGTTTGTGCCCGGTGCCTGGCTCAGGGATACCAACGAGGTGCTCGTGCTGGAGCTGGAGCCCAGGTCGGCGAGCCGCACCGCGAGGGGCCTGGCGAAGCGGACGTGGGGCAATAACCCCGATCCGGACTGCAACGGGTGTTCGTGAGCCGAGAAGGATGGAGGAAATGCTACTATGAAACCGCTGTTATACCACCCATCGTGCGATCTGTCAGCCACGCCAGAGGGGTCGGCCGATCATAGGGCGGAAATCATTCCTTGCTAAACTCGCGGTCTGAGAATTGGTTCTCAAAGTCAAGTTTTGCGAAGAGACCTGAGTGGCCAAGAGATCGAACGTCTTTAGAATCCTCAACATATTCCAGTTTCTTTTATCCCCAAAAAACCTCTGCAAAGTTTGGTGGATGTTTACAATGGCAAGAAAACTTCAACGAGATCAAACTGAAAACACTCTCGACCAACCAGAGGCTTCGATTCAGCAGCTTCAACTTCTTCCCCCTCCAACCCGACCTTTTCCTACGGTCTCCTTCACCTTTTTCTCTTCTCTAACTACCTGGTAATCCGCCCCCCCTCCAACACCCCTGCATCGATAGTTTCCTTCCTACCTCAACCAGCTCCCTCAGCGTGACTTCCCTCATCCAACACACACCGTTGCGTCGATAAAAGCCCCACGGAGCAACTTAGCAGCACAACGTGTTGAACTAGCAACAGTTACAGGCACGAAGTGGCATTGATCAAACGGCAGAAATAGCGTTATTTGAAGGCACTAAACGCAGTCAAATTGAAGTATATAACAGAGTATTATAGATACGTAAGAACAGAGGAATAGAAAGTCGGGGGCATGCCGAAGACCCTATATTTAGGGGTCCCTGTATTAACCACTTATTGCCACTTATAGCTAGGTAATCTACCCCCTAAATTCGGCTAGACCGCTCTAAAACCTACTACTAAATCCAATATACCCCCCTAGTTAAAACCGCTTAAGGGCTTAACTAGTACTATTTAAAGTAACTTAGGGACTTAATATATTTAATAAATAACAATAATAGCGAACCTTCTACTTATAAAGAAGCTATTAATAGGCCTAATAAAAAGGACTAAGAAATAGCTATAAACAACGAAGTAGAAGAACTAATAAATTAATATACTTAGGATTTAATACAACTTCTAGAAGGAAGAAAAACTCTAAGAGGTCGATAGGTCTATAGAATAAAGAAAGATAAAAATAAGAATATAATAAAATATAAAGCTAGATAGATTGTACAAGGCTTTAATCAAGTTGAAGGAATAGACTACTTAGAAATATTTTCTATAGTATATCGCCTTAAAACTTATAGAATATTCTTTATAATTGCTATAAACTAAAATTGGGAAATATAGTAATTTGATGTTAAGAATGCCTTTGTATATACCAATATAAATATAGATATATATGTCTAACAACCAACTGGTTATAATAAAGAAGATAATAAAGTCTATAAATTAAAAAAAGCTTTATATAGTCTTAAACAATCTCCTAGACTTTAGTATAAATTCCTATCTAATATCCTATTTAAATTAGGGTTTATCGTATTCCCCTACAATAAAGGTGCTTTTATAAACCCTAAAGAAACTATAGTAATACTATACTATGTCGATGATCTTCTTGTCCTTAGCCTAGACAAAGATAAAATTATTAATTTAATAGATAAAGCAAATAAAGAAATAAAGCTCCAATCACTTAGTGAAGTTGATACTTTCCTAGGTATAAATATAATAATTGATAGGAATAATAAAGAAATACATTTGTACTAGAGTACTTATACTGATAACCTCCTAAATAAATATAATAAAAATGGAATTTGTCTTTGTTAGACACCTTATAATACAAATTGAAAGCTTAGAAAAAGCGATACACAAGCTATACAGGAGGAAATAAAGATATACTAGCAATATATTAGTTCCTTATTATATGTTACTATAAAAACTAGATTTGATCTAAGTTTCCCCGTTTAAAATACAGCTAAATATACCTTAAATCCTAATAAGGAACAGTTAGCTATAATCACCCAACTTCAAGACGCGTTTTCTCTACCACAACAATGTCTGAAAGTCTCTCCGAAAATCGAGTTCTTCTTGCGATTAATGCGAGTCGATCGACACCGCGTTTAAGCATCCGTCGTGCCGCAGAGATTTACAACGTACCTCCAACGACAATCTATCGCAGAATGAATGGCCAGACCGCAAAAGCCGACAGCTACAATAGCCGTTCGAATCTAACAACAATCGAAGAGGAGACAATTGTTCAATATGTACTCGACCAAGATTCGCGAGGGTTTTCGCTCCGGATTATAGATGTAGGTAATATTACCAATCTTCTACTTCGGAAACGCGGTGCGCGACACGTCGGAAAGAACTAGCCAAACCGCTTCGTTGCACGACGTCTAGAGATAAAGACGCGTCTCAATCGCGTCTATAACTATTAGAGAGGCCTCTACAAAGACCCTGCAATTATCGAGCTATAGTTCCAACTAGTTGCTAACATGCGAGCGACATACGGCATCCTCGATTGCGACTTCTACAACTTTGACGAGACCGGCTTTATAATAGGCATAATACGGCCTAGGATAGTGGTTATATGCTCCGATCGGGTTGGCAGACCAAAGGCTATTCAACTAGGCAATCGAGAATAGGCGATGGCGATTTGCAGTATCGCTAGCGACGGCTATATAGTGCCGCCTTTCTTGGTAGTAAAGGGCCGTTTCTACCTCGCCAGCTAGTACTCTGAGCACTAGATACCTAACGACTAGGCCGTCGCAACAACAGCTAACGGATCGACAGATAACAAGACTAGTCTAAAATGGCTATAGCATTTTAATAAGCACACCAAACATCGCTAGAAGGGTGTATATCGGATGCTAGTACTAGACGGCTATAACAGCTACGTCAACGCCGAATTCGACGACTATTGCAAGGAGAACAATATTATAACACTCTATCTTCCTCTCTATTCCTCGCACCTTACCTAGCCTCTCAACGTCGGCTATTACAGTGTCTTGAAGACAATGTATAGTGCTAAAATCTCGCTCTTTATCAAGGCCCGAATTACGTACACTACCAAGCCCGAGTTCTTTCTCGCATTTAAGGCCGCCTTCCGCCGGACTTTCACTCAAGAAAATGTTCTTAGAGGGTTTCGGGGATCTAGACTTATCCCTTACGACCCGCATACCGTCCTTTCGAAGCTAGATGTCAGGTTGCGAACACTAACACCCTCTAGGACCCCTAATGGACCGCCAACTCCTTAGGACTTCAAGACACCCTAGACAACCAACGAAGCCCTCTCGCAGTCTACCTTTATTAAAGATCGAATTGCAAGGCATCAGTCGAGCTCTCCAACTCCGATTTTAACCGCTATCGATCAACTCTCGAAAGGAATACAAGCGGTTTCCTATCGGGTTATCCTTCTAGAGGCCGAGGTACGGACACTTTAGGAGGCCAACCAAGCACTCTCCAAGCGTCGCAGGGCGAAACGGACGCGTTTGCAGGATAGAGGGACTATTAATGGAAGCTAGGCTAGGGAAATAATAGTAGAGAAGGGTAGGGTGGAAGAGGAAGGACGCATCGAGGAGGAAAATGAAGGGCTGTCGAAGAGGCGTCGGACAGGTTCGCGGCTCTATAGCATCTGTCGTAAGACTAGCTACAACGCAAGGACATGCTCGGAGGCTAGAGAAGTAGATAGCTGAAGCGATTCTAAGTAGTTTTAATTGATTGCATTTAGTTCTGGTAGACTTTTTGCAGTTTGGAGTGTTGAGGTCTGGAAAAGTGCGCGGGTCAATAGGGTGCGCGGGTCAATGGTGGATTACGTTAATAACTTTAAGGGGAATTTTAGTTCTAAGACTATAAGGTTTTTATCCTTTACTAATATCTAAAGGTTTTTTAAAGGTTTAATATAAAATGTTTACTATTTTCCTCTATATAAAGCGTTCTATATTAAAGCAATAAAATAAAGTAGCATTAAATTATATCTATAATTAAAATGCTAACGTACTTGTATAGCGAGCGGCCTAGCATAGCGAGTAGCCCACTTTCTCCCTATCTACAACTGCGTAAATTCATTACCAGTTTTCTTCTACAATACGACATAGAATCTCTTCCAAAAGAAAGCTGTATAATCCTTGCGCTTAAAGCCCTCGAAAATGACCTAAAACTTTCCGTACGACAAGTCGCTGCTATCTACGAAATCCCAAGAACCTCGCTCCGTCGCCAACGCGCTAGAACGCAATCACGGCGCGAAATATCTACTAACTCAAGGAAATTGACCGACTTGGAAGAGAAGGTCCTTCTTGAGAGGGTACTTGACTTTGACGCGCGAGGGTTTTAGCCCCGGCTCTCTAACATTCGAGAAATAGCCGATCGTCTTCGTACGGCACGCGACGCGTTACGCGTTGGACCCCGATAGGCGAACAACTTTGTGGACCAATATGACGAGCTTATGACGCGTTTCCAACGTCGAATCGATTACGAGAGGACCTAATGCGAAGATCCTGACGTGGTAAACGCGTGGTTTTAGCTTGTACGGAACGTAATAGGCAAGTACGCGATCTAAGAGGAGGATATCTACAATTTCGACGAGACTAGGTTCTAGATGGGCATACTTTCGGGTGTAAAGGTTATGACAAGTAGGGAATGTCGCGGTCGGCCTTGTACGAAGCAACCTGGTAATTGGGAGTAGGTTATAGTAATCTAGGCTATATATATGGATAGCTAGATCGTGCCGCCGTACTTTGTTGTCAAGGGGAAAAACCACCTCCTCCCCTAGTACTAGGATAGCCGATTCTAGCCCGAATGGAGAGTCTACACGAGCGAGAATAGCTGGACTACAAACGAGATTAGTTTCGATTGGCTAAAACATTTTAATTAGTCTACTAAGCGCCGTACGAGAGGGGTATATCGATTGCTTATCCTCGACGGCTACGACAGCTATTACTTGGTAGCCTTTGAGGATTTTTGCAAGGCTAACAATATCGTTACGCTTTATATGCCTCCCTATTTTTCTTACTTCCTTTAGCCTCTCGATATAGGATGTTTTAGCCCGCTCAAGGACTTGTACGGCAAGCAAATCGAGCGGATAATGCAGATATAGATTACCTATATTACGAAGAAAGACTTCTTCGATGCGTTTATCGAGGTATTCTACGCCTCTATTACACCAAACAATATACGAGCGGCCTTTAGAGCATCTGGCCTCATCTCTTTTGACCCCGAATCTGTGGTTTCTCGCCTCGACCCTAAGCCAATTACCCTATCTCCTCCGAGCTCGCGTCCCGGAACAGCTACATCTTGGGTTCCCAAGACACCCTCCAATGCGTAGGAAGCGACACTGAGTTCTAGCACACTTAAGCGGAAGATCCAACACCATCAAGGTAGCTCCCCCACCTATATTTTCGACATTATCGACCTGCAAGCGAAGAGCATCTTGAGGTTGGCGTATGAGATGGTGTTGCTTCGAGCCGAGACCAAGGAGCTTCGTACGGCAAATGAGCGGTTAAGCAAGCGACGTAGGACCAAACAAACGCGTTTGCAGGATGGAGGATCACTTAGTTTGCAAGAGGCGACTGTTTTGATGGGCGACTAGGGACTTGGTGGTTGGGATTGTGAGGAAATGTCTGGGGGTGGTAGTTGTATAACTGTGAGTGAGCCGCGCGTTCGGCTCTGCAGTAACTGCAAGAAGCCCGGCTACAATGCACGAACTTGTCAAGTAGTTTACGAGACGTCTGAGGAGAGCGACTCCGAGTAGTTTTGATTGATCTGAGATGTTGTGGCTGAATTGACTTATACGAAGTAACTGAGGTTGAATAGAAGTGGGCTACTCGCTATGCTGGGCCGCTCGCTATGCAAGTACATTACTAATTAACTCGATTAAATACAATTAGTTTCTTAAGTGCGTAGTAATTAGAAAGTATAGTAGAGAGGAAGGAAAGATTTAGTTTAGTGAGGTCGGGTTAGTAGGAAAATTGTAAAGTAGGGGAATGAAATTATTGGGGTAGCTAGGATTTTACGGGTGGGGTTGCTACAGTGACAATTTGGGTTTTGTTACAGTTGTAGAGTGAGACCTCTATAGTTGATCGCAAACGACAGTGCCAAGGAACGGTCGAACAACCACGTTATACCTAGTTAGGGTGCCTGACGGTAAAGCTGTTGCAAGCGACCACGAACAGTCAGGCAACCACAAACAACCTGCTATACACCCCCCAGTACGGGATCGACGCGCGACTGAACGACGGACTCGCGCCTAACTACCTCGCCATCCACGTCCTCAAGGCGATCTACTTCAAACACGATGACATTGTCGTGCGCCGCTTGACCGAGACGGGCTGGGGCTGGATGCTTCGCGACGACCTCGAGTTTAGCAGTAAGAACCGCAGATCAGTGCTCGTTTCCTGAAGGGTGCAGAGAGCTAACACACCACCCAGAGAATGGCATGTTGGTCAAGATCCCCGACTTGGGTGTTCCAAACGGGCCTCCATGGATCGGGCTTTCTCCGCCCGACCGTGAAGTGCACGACAACAACCGCAAGCGCTGCTCGATCTGGCAGGTCCTTGGCAATCTCGTCGCCTACATCTTTGTTGCCTGGGTCTGCTTCAAGATTCTGTCATGGGTGCTGCCGCCGCTGTCTGGTCTGATCTAGGGACTGGTTGGGCTATTGTTCCGGCTCATGCTGGACGTCTTCAAATGGATCATCGCCTGCCTCAACCCCCGCCCAGCGCCCACCACGATTTGACGACTCACTTGCTGAGATGACAAGAAGGCTTGCCGAGTAGACTGAATGGAGTAATTCTCGCTGGAGGGCCGCACTGGCCCCTGGGTTAAGAATGCGGCAATGTGTGAAGTTATATGTCTGATTCTCGCATCTCAACTGCCATCAGCAACTCCTCAAAGATCTCCCACGTTCAGTGCGTACAACATGTCCCAGCTTCTTTGTAACCATGTTTCAAGCACAGCAAGCCGTTTTGACATAAGCAAACTTGACCGCCAGCTGAATGCCATCCCGTTCCAAGCCAGTCCTGAGTCCCCACCCGAGTGACCACGCCAGAGTGACATACGGCGTCCTCCCAAAGCAGCATCAAGACTCTTCATCACACTTGCCAGCCGTCGCTGGCTCATCCACCTTCTCCCGAAAATGCAGTAGGGCATTGACGATGACCGCCTTCGTCTCGACCCCAATGATCGGCATCCAGTTGAACTGGGTGAGAGCGTGGCAGTCGTAATTGGGAGCCCTGCTCTCCCTCTCCTCCAGGGAAGCGGTTCTTCCACCGCGCACGTCCTCGACTCCCATCGACAGCCGGCTGTGCAGACTTCCTGACGTCGGAGCTGGGCCCGGGAGGATCCTCCACTGCTCGTCGATCCGAAATTTGAGGAGACAATGGGAGCGGAAGGCCGGCGAAACCATGGAACAGGTTCTCCAGGTGTCGAAGTCGGTGTGGTCGATGATCCTCCAGTACATCTCGGTGGGCAAAACGCCGTTGGACTTGGCTGCTGAAAGACGTCGCTGCGCAACGTCAAAGAAGTTGACCAGCGCCGCAAGACCGGGGTAGCGGCACATCTTGACGCGCTGTGACTGATCCCGCCACATGAGGAAATAGCCTGCATAGTAGTGCTCCTCTTCCTCGTCCAACTCCAAGCGATTGAAAGGGTGGCTGCTCAGCGCCTCATCTTCGCACATTGGTGAAAGCGGGATCGGGCGAGTGGCCTTGACGAACGGGGATCCTGCGCTGCTTCCAGCTGAGGGCGTCGAGACCTCGGCGAGAATGACTTTGAAGAGCGACATGACGACCAGCTGGAAATTGGACCGTCCATTTCGAAGACCCCATTCGACCGCCGCGGTCACAGCTGCGCCGTCAACCACGAGTGTCAGGCTGATGAGCACGCCATCGAGCCAGTACCTGGTCTCGGCCGGAGAAACGCCTGGCGCCTGACTCGGTTTGTGAAACAGCGAGCCGAATTCCAAGAGCGGCGCGTCATCCCCCGCCCAGTCTCGGTCAAGCCATCCTCTCTCTGGATAGACAACGCCAGAAGCTGAGTTTGGAAGCTCGCATGGACCGAGCCTGAGCTCCTGGCGCTTGCATGTGTGGGGATGGCAAAGGCCAGTCTTGTTGAACGAGAGGAACTTGCTCTTCCCCGATGCAATGAACAGCAGAGCGAATGCCAGCTCCCGAAACGGAAGGGACTCAGGGGCCCATTCGAGGCCGAAATAGTGGACAGTCTCGCTGTACACGCCCAAAACCTCAGCCAGCACCCGCACAAGCCAGTGCGTCCGAACATCTTCGATTTTGGTCTTTGCCGCCACTGTGCGGGAAGGGTAACCAATCTCCACGACGGGTTTGGGACGTTCCAACGCCGGCGAGGCAAGCTGGTCCTCGTCACAGAGATCCAGTCGAGCTGTATCCCCGGGGAACATCTGGCTGAATGTCGAGAGGTTCCAGATCGGTGAGTGTTGCGGGACGCGGTCGAGCCGAAATGTGTGCCGTACTGGAGTGTGAATACCTCGCAATCAAGATTGACGATACACGTTTGTTCCACCCAAGGCTTGTGAAGAAGCGGTATCTCTGACGGGAACTGGATGAATCCGTGGCGCTTGTTGACAGCGGGCTCGGTGGGAACTCCGGAGATCGGGAAGACGTGTCGCTCGAAATACCGTTCCTTGGCCGCGAACTTCACTCGCATGCGCCTGAGCCACCCTAATCGCAAGTCAGCAAACCTGAAACGGAGAAATGTTGTGGTTGACATAATTAGCTGCATACTTCCGTACTTCTTCGGATCCGTCGGGATGTTCTCGATGTCCGTGTCCGGCTCCTCAGCGAAGGGGCCGTCGTCCTCTTCGAGCTCAGCGTACTCCACGTAGTACCGCCCGTTGAACCGGACGATTACGTAGGCGGCAGCCATGGTTGTTGTCGAGTGACAGTGGTTGACTGGGGCGGGCTGGGAATGCTTGGAGGAGGTAGACTCGGAGGGCTGGGAGAGAACCTGGGAAGTTGGCGAAAGAACTTGGAACTTTGAGGGGAGATCACTCGAAGCCCGAACCTAAGGTAGAGCTCGAACAGCATGCGCCTTCCTTCTGATGGGACCATGGTAATTATCCGAGTCATGTGAGTTTTAGGCATCAATGAAAACCCGTGATAAAAACTGCCATTGTTCTGGCGCGAGAGGAAAGAGCAGTCGACAGCATGCTGGGCTGGGACTTGAAGAGGCAGGAGGAAAAGCATCCACCTGGGCGTGCACTGGATGCCTGCAATTGCCTATCAATCTTCGCGCGCCTGCTTTTGAATGCACACAAAACAATTTTAGTTCAGCTCTCCAACCATG
Source organism: Chaetomiaceae sp. PF1801 (assembly GCA_023628475.1). Lineage (NCBI taxonomy): Eukaryota > Fungi > Ascomycota > Sordariomycetes > Sordariales > Chaetomiaceae > Chaetomiaceae sp. PF1801. Next base: position 71,689 of record JAMAKQ010000084.1, read on the forward strand.
TCGATTCTGGACACAGGAACAAGGCCACTTCAGACCGAACGCAACACTTGATTAGCGAAACTTGGAGGGTGAGGATGTCGTTTCTCGACTCGGATACCCGCTAACCAAACCAACCAGCGCCTCCACGCCATCTCATTCCTCAAGAATCGACACCCTCCAGCCCTCCGGCGTCAAACCATTCCGCCCTCCGACATTCGACAACACCGACGGCGGCGAGCCGGCACTGAACCCCGACTGCGGCGTCGACCGATGCGAGACAGGAGACACAGGAACATTTTGCGTGGAGGTATGGGCAGAAGGAGTCGGTGATGGCGTCCGGATGGCGGGAACCCCCAAGCTTTCCTCTGCCACCGGGAGTTCTCGCACCACTGGGGTCGCGTCTAACTCGAATCTCGGTGGCGCCGGGGGCACAACTGGACTAGCTGGGAGTTCCTGCTTTTCCAATGCCGTCCCCGTTGTCTTTACTGCAGCGGAGGTCGCATCCAGCTCTGCTTTCTGGCCTGGTTCCAACCCCCCTCCCAAGCCAAAGGGACCAACACCGTCAGCCGGCGCCTTCGCGGTCTCGATTGTGTCGCCAACGACCCCGTTCCTCCTCCGTCGACGGCTTCGGATGCACATGAAGATGCCGAAGAGGATCCCAACCACGAGAACAATCATTCCAACCGCGATTCCGGCAATGGGCCCGCCTCCAAGTCCAGTGCCCTGTCCGGTAGCCGATCCCGCGCCAGTGCTGGAGGAGCGCACCGTCGCAGTCTGCACCAACGACAGATCCTCTGGCCGCCACACCAACTGAATGGCCGGGGCAACCGTCACCGCATCCCTCTGCGCCGTCGTCGTGGTCGTCGAGACCATGACAAAGGTCCAGGTCCTGCTCGTCCATATCACCGTCGTTGTCGGACCCCACTGGAACGTCTCTTCCCTGACCGAGGTCCACGCGAATTGGGTGGTGAAGGTGCTTGTTCCCACCTTGGCCGTCCGGAGCTGGTGGTCCCCCGCGACGTCGCAGATGTTGAAGACGAAGTCTCCTTCCGTCATTGTCGATACGCATTGCGGGCCGCCGGTGCGCGTGGAGGGGATGAATACGCCGTTTGTGAAGGTAAAGCCCCTGAGACCGCGATCAGCATCACCCCGGCTCGTCGGTGAAAAGCAACGGTCTTACATCGGGCAGCAAACCGCCGCAGTCTCACGCTGCGAAATGCCACCAAAGAGTTCAGTAACCTTGGCGCTGTCTGTCATGTTGGCGCTGATCACCGTCGCCGTGGTCCATCCAGACGGACAAAGCAGCCCCGGCGAGTAAAAGGCCCATAGGTCCATCGAAGCATTGTCGGGCACGCATGACGTTCGTGGACCATGGCAGTCGGTCGAGTATGCCGCGCAGGCTCGGCCGGCGTCCCACGAGTTGACCCAACATGCCTTGCAATCTGCTCCAGGATTGAAGACTGTCGTCAAAGGCCCGAGGTTGTTGCGTGGGACCGTGAAGGTTTGGGTGGTGGTCGAAGTGACATCCGGGGCTGTGGTTGTTGTCGGTTGGGCGGTCGTTGTCGGTTGTGTGGTTGTTGCCGCTTCTGTGGCCGTGGCCGTCTCTTTGAACACCAATGTGCTGTAAGACGGGTCTATGTAAAGTGGACCCCAGCTTATCCCGCTACTACTCATGATTGCTTGGGTGACCGTCTTCAGGCATACGGAGTACGGAGGAAAGGCCCGCACGAAGCAGCGCCTTTGAGGTGGACCGTGGAGCTTGAGCTATATACCTATCGTTGTTGTGCTCTTATGCATGGTCTTGCAGCGCCTGACATGGATGAGCAAGCCTTGGTTGGGGATGGGGCCGCATTCCAGGCAACAAGTGGCATGGGACACAGTGTTATAGCAAGGTTGGGCCCGCGTTGAAGAGATCCCGTGGTGACGAGCTCCCGGGCTCATGCAGTCGCACCAACAACATAACATGGGCCGTGGTCCACGGCCAATCCCGAACCACAGACGCAGTGTGATGTGTGTGTTGAGATGGTAATACACCTGGGCTGCTCTCTGTCTCATTGGCCCCTACCGGGTCCCGGCCAGTTGCAACGGTTACACGCTGGCAACCGAGGCGTCGGTCTTCCAGACACTCGGGACCATCTTTGTTGTCTCGCTTTGCGTGCTTCGGCTTCGGCTGGGGAGTGGCTGGTGAGTTGACATTCGACACAGTGCCGCCTGCAAGCCGAGGCCGTTGGTTGAGCGGCCGTTCAAAGCGGCCGCAGACTCCGCCCCTTTTCTCGTGCGGGGCACAGAATCGGGGGCAAACCCCTCGCATAACGGAGAGAATGGACAGAGGATAAAAATGGAGTTGCCCTTGATCAAGCCCGAAAAGGACTCAGCTGTGGTTACTGGGAAGAAGGGTAAGGTAGTGGGGCAGGCAAGCGCGGCAAGGCAGGAACATGGTGATGAAGAAAGAAGTGAAGTTGGAGCATCCTCGAGACTGAGATTTTGACTCAAGAGATACTTCAGTATTGACTGGGGCGCCATTTTTTATCTTCTTACCTATCTGCGCGGTCTGTCCCCTTTTGTTGCGCTTGACTATGCGACCCTCCCTTGTTCAACCCCTGTTCAGGGGCTGCCACAGACTCTTCCTCGCAACCGACATGTCTCCCACTCACAGAATGCTTCATAATTCCGTTTCCGCCCTCTGGGTCAATATAGCCTCCAGAACCCCTGTCTCAAACTCAAAAGGAACAACATTGTTGGAACTTCAGAAGCTCGCTGTAGTGTTGAGTGATCACGCCGATAATGCCGCTGGCCAAAACGACGAGCCGCTTGCCCATTGGCAGCCGACGTTCCTTCATGCCTCTGACACCATGGGAGGGTCGCGGGACAACGCGTCAAGGACGTGAAAGAGCGCAGGTGGCGGCCTTGGCTGCTAGGCAGCGGCGCGCCATGCCCGTAATCAACCATGCCGTCGCTGGAAGTTGGCGGAGGGGAGGGCAGGTTACGCACAGGACAAAGACGAGGAGGGAGGAGTTCGTTAGGCCCTACTCTCACCCAGATTCCCCCTTTCCTTTTCCACCACACAATACCGCAACAAACGTCCATCCATCATTGTCACAAAACTCTCATCTTCCTAGCCATCTTTCACCCAAGATGTCCACCCCTGCCGAGACCAAACCGGAAGCCACTGGGACCAAACCGACCTTCTTCCTCAACCTCCCAACCACCTCTCTCACCTCCGCAAAAACCTTTTACACCGCCCTCGGCTTCACCCCCGTCCCACAATTCACGGACTCCTTGACCGCCTCCTTCCTCCTCCCCACCCCAAACAACCACATCTCCCTTATGATCCCGAGTCCACACCCACACGCGCTCCAAAAAGCTTCATGCGCCCCCAAACAGAGGTGGTCGACGCCCACGCCTCGACCGAGGCACTCTTTTCGATCCTGTGTGAGACGCGAGAGGAAGTGGATGAGTGGTTGGGAAAACTCGAAAAGGCTGGAGGAAAGAAAGATCCGTATATAATGGAGGGGTTTGGGGGGGCGATGGGGATCCATTGTCGGAGTCAGAAGGACTTGGATGGACATATTTGGGAAGTTGTGGCTGTTGTTTGGGGGTTGAGGGGGCCTGGTGATGGTGGTGCGGAGGGGGAACAGAAGGTGAAGCAGTGTGGGTTGAAGACGGAAGAGCACGCGCAAGAAACTTGGTCGAGACAGAATGCAGGGTGTCATCTTTCAGTCGTGACATTTCTCAAGGTTGGCAAGGTGGTCATGAACAGTGGAACACTAGAAAGAAGTCTTGTCATTCATTCATGAACGTAACTCATGAACCCCAAAGCATTCAAATCCGAGACTGCCTTTTCTGAACTCAACGTCAAGAATTCGCTCGCCTGCTCCCACTAAGCAAAGTCATAACCCAACGCAAAAACCAAGTCTAAACCCAACGCCTGAAGCTCAACCCTCCAAGTCTATCGGCCCCATATCCCTCATGATCCACACCTCCCCAATCAACACCACACACCCCACCGTCATAGCAATAGCAATAATCGGCAGATTCACCCTCGCAAAATCCAGCCTCCGCACATGGATATGCTTCTTCCCCAGGATATCCCGCCACAACAGTCCCGCCAACGACGCGCTAAACGCCGTGCTGAACGCGCCGTAGTTGACGCCCAGCGCCATGGTGTAGACCGTCGCCCAAAAGGTGCGGTTGGCGATCGGGGTTTGGTCGAACACGTGGATGACCTTCCAGGCTTGGAGGACGCGGGAGAGGAGGATGGTTGTGCCTATGTTTGTGCCGGAGAACTACCAGGCAAAACACATATCAGTACCTACCGTTCAGCGGCGGAAGGAGTCGAAGAATCGGAGGAAAGGCGGACTTACATTGCACAAAATAACCGACAGAAACCCCATCCCGCCAATGGCGCCAATGGTGCCGGTCTTGCGCACCCAGATATCCCAGCCCTTGGCAAAGATCTGCACCCAGCCTTTGGTGACTAGGGCCTGGACGAGGACGAACATGGAGAAGGCGAAGGGAACGAGGGCGAAGGGAAGGTGGGCGATGACGGCGGTGGCGGTGGGGAAGGTCTCCTGGGACCAGCGGAAGGCGTCTTTGGCGAGGGAGGTGAGGGTTGGTGGTTGCTGGCGGTGCGATGGGCGAAGGGGGGTGGGAACGGTGGTCTTTTCTTGGCTGTCGATGACTTGCGTTGGTGGAGGGGGGGATTCGGTTGTGATCTCCTCAGTGTCAGTCTTCCGTTCCTTCACCCCCGGATCAGGGGCCGTCTGAGTGAGCGATCCATCCGACGATGCAGACCGCTCTTGCCCCACAATACTCTTCATCTCCTCCTCCTGCGCCCGCTCCCGCCGCAGGCGCTCGACTTCCTCCCGCCCATTGCGGGCGATCTCGCGCGTCTCGTGGCGGTGGATCCACCCAAACGCCACGTCCCAGATAAACATGACAACCGCCGCCGGCAGGGTAATGTAGTACACAGGGTGACTGTTTGTGCCCTCGCTGGCGGCATTAAGCGCCAGTACGGCGATCAACGTCGCCGCCATGATGACGGCCCCAAAGATGGCGCCTTTGCGGTCCAGGAAGGGGTTGATAATCTCCTCGAGGGAGAGCAGTTTGCCCTGCTCGCCGGGCGCGTCTTCCTGCTCCTCCGCAGCGCCCCTGCCGTGCGGGATGTTGGGGTTGACGGGCTTCCGGGTGCGCAGCTCCTCCGGCAGCTCGTGCAGTTTGATCGACTTTGGGATGAGCGCCTCGCTGTTGAAGACGATGTAGAGCAGAAAGGGAAACAGGACGATGCCCGTGATGATGACGGGCACGATCATGTTGGCCGTGTACTCGATGAACTTGATGTTGAAAGCGCCGGCGAGGACGAGGTTGGTCGGGTTCGATGACACTAGGATCGCTGAGGCGATGTTGGCTACGGCGAACTGGCTGAAGATCCAAGCGCGCGGGTGGACGATGTTGCTCGAGACGCGTGTCATGTAGGCGAGGAAGGCGGTGCCGGACAGGATGACCGGGTCGTTGCCGACGAAGCTGGTGAGGGCGAACCAGAAGGCGTAGAGGTAAAAGAAGAGGCGGTGGCCGACCTCGCCGCCCCACTGCAGCACCTTGAAGGCCAGGAAGCGGATGACGCCCGACGCGTCGATGGAGATGGCGATGTAGGCGAGCGAGATGAAGAAGAGCATGATGTCGAGGGGCGAGATGTTGTCGGCGCCGAGGGTGCCCTCCCTGACCTCCTTGGAGCCGATGGCCAGGATGGCGAGCAGAAAAAGGTCGGCAATGAGTGGGGCGGTGACGATGTTCATAGGGAAGCGGTAGCGGACGAAGGAGGAGGCGTTGATGGTGCGAGAGTCATCGCCATGCGGTAGCTCATCCTCGACCTCGTCGAGGTCCCGGCGGGGGATGATTCGCAAGGCGGCCAAGAGGGAAAGAAACGCATTGTGGAGTTTCCGCGGAACGTAAATGGCGATATGGAAAGGAAAGAGGACGACGATGTCTGGGTAGAAAAGTTAGCGAACAGAATCTTTTTTCGCTTGGGTGGTCACTTACTGGCCAAGATAAAGACAACCAAAGTCACGATGCTCCGCCAGTCCTTGATGAGGTCATAATCGGGAGGAACAAGATTGTTTGTGCCCTCCGCTGCCATGTCGCCGACTCTGTCGCGCCGGGCTGGGAACACAGCGACGACACATGCACTCGCGCTGTCGCAAGCAGCGTGCGCAGTTTCATAGGGCTGGTTTGAGATTTCATCAAGTGACGGGAACTTCGACGTTGAGAACCTTGCTGCGGGGCAAATTCGAGAATTCGATGCCAGGGTCGGCTCCAGGGCAGTGCAGGCCCTACAGTACAGGGGTCCACGTGCAGGGCGGGCCGGCTAGGCTGCAGTGGGTCCAATCACCTCGGCCATCGCTGCCGACGACTCCTTCCGGACACCGAACAGTTTCCAACCTTTCACACCCTCCCAACCCGCTCGCAGTCTCGCACTCGCACTCGACGCACACAGCCACCAAGAACCCACGACGGCCAAGAATCTCGGGTGCGATAAGTCGAAGGGATGCGGGGTTTTAGGGACATGACGGACGCTGTGGCTGTGCCGTCGCATCTGCATTGCCCAGCCCAACCGCATCCTTCGAATCGCGACCCGACCTTGGCAGTCTGCACCATGTCAGCAGGGCCTGCGGATGAGGCTCTGGGGCACGGCTTTCGGTCCTCGCCATGCTGATCATCGGGCATCGCCGGCGTCCTGTCTTGTTACACATCGGAATCTGATCCTCTCACAAAACGAGGCGCGAGCAGACACCCCGAACGGGCAAGACAGCACGTGTCCGGTTGCTGATTGCTGCTTTCGCTGACCGGTGACGAGGCAGCGGCATTTCCAGAAGCCGTTGAGGCTCAACCCGCCGCCCTGTTTTCTGTTGCCCTTTTCTGTTCTTCCCCGCGTTTTCTCCATTCGACTTACCGATGCCCAGACACTCCACTCCAGCCCTACAGTGCCGAATTGACCGCATTCCTCGGGCGTAGAAGCGAAGAGCAGTCTCTTTCTTTTCTTCTTATGTTCTTCCATTTCTTTTCTCACCGAGATAATCTACCTTAGTATCTCATTCTCGAATGCGAACCAGCTTGCCATCTTTTCTCTGCCCAATGCTTCGGGGCAGCTTTTGCCAGCCCTGACCCTGATGCCGGTGCTTCCGCTTGCCTCCCTCACCTCGAACCTTCTCATCGACCGCTCCGTCGCCAACTCTACAGACGCCCTCGATCAACTTCAAACCGTCATCTGCAGCTGGCCACTGAGCGGCCAGTACGGTGTCGGCTCCAGACTTCTGTTGGTCTCCAAACACTCTTCACGAGAGCCAAGCCACAGGACTGACACATCGCGCAGATACTACGTCCTCGTTGCAGCCTGTCTCTTTGCGCGTCGGCTGGAATGGTTACGAAACGCTTGCTTGGCAGCTGCTCTCATATTTCCCGCCATCGCCGCCATCCATGGCATCGTCCTTGCCGCCCTCCACGTTGACGGTACGACATTCCCCCTTTTCATCTGATGGTCGCTAACATGTCTGTCCAGGCGCGGTTGATATGGACATCTACGGCGCCTTTCAGATCTGCACAATTGGCATCTTGACAGCCCCGGCCAGCGTTCGCCTCTCCAAGACGTACTTCAACTTGGCCGGGCGGAACGTGCTGTTTCTCTGGACAATGCTGGTCGTTGCTGGTGAGTATTGCTGGCAAACCTGGCACGGCAATCCAGGCTGACCACCACAGGCCTACTGGCACTGACCGTCGAGTTCTTCCGCGCCCAATCGAGCCCATGTACCGATGACGGCACAGGGCAACCACTCTATCGCGGCTCCGAATTCCCCTACGGCAACACCACCTGCGGCCTCGTTTGCACTGTTGACTACGGTCCCTACTCTCCCATGAGGAAGGGCTCAGCTGACAACATCTACGTTGTCCCGACTCCGTATGCCCTCACCTTCGGCGCGGCCACCCTCGTCGCCGCCGCCTGCTGCGTCCCGGGGATTTTGTCCATGGTCTCCATCTGGGACAAGGTCGTCCGGACCAAGTGGGCCAAGCAGTTCGGGAGCCCGGACGCGGACCAGGTCATTGAGGGGACCAACGGGGCGACTGTTGGAGGGATGAAGTCGGTGAACGAGGTCATCAGGCGGCTGCTCAGCGTCGTCGAGATCCCTGTGGTACGTTACTGGATTCCGGACAACAGCGTTGTTCCACGGCCATCTGTGTTGCATCACACGCGAGGACCCAAGAAAGATGGCTAACACATTCATAAGTTTGGTGGCGCCGTCCTCGCCCTCATCATCATCGGCGAACGCAATTTTTGGAGCGAGCCAGTACAATACCAAACCGAACCCCCAGCCAACATCGGCCAATGGAACAACATCCTCGCCAGCGTCTTTGCTGCGTGCGGTTCCCTGTACCTGCTGGTCTCCGCCTACCTGAAGAAAGCAGAAGAGGCGGAATCAATCACAGACCCCGCAGACTCCTGCAACTGCCATTGCCATGACCATCCCGGCAGCCGACCAGCCTCCCTCAGCGACCACCCCGAGACGACCGAGATCCCACGCCCCCCGCCATCAGCTACAACGACCGACCCAGAACCAAGCGTTGCCCGACAAGACACCGCCACTTCCGACATCATCCCCCCATCCCGCGCCGCCACATACCCCGACACCGACCCCGAAGCCCGCGGTCTCGGCATCCACCCCATCACCTCCAACACCCCGTCCGTCAGCGGAAGCCGACATGAAGTGACCAAAGCCCTAGTCAAGTTCGCAAACGCCCTCGGAACCCCCTCCCCCGACCGCTTCGACGACTACTCCGCCTTCCGCCACGGCAAAGCCACCAGCTTCCCCGAAGTCCCTGGCGAGGGGAACCGGAACAGCAAGCTGCCGCAGATTAAACAGCAGTGGGGCGAGCTTGGTCCGGAGGATGTTGATGATGGTGGTGGTGGGTTGATGCCGAGGGGACGGAGGTCGAGGGCGAATAGTTTCACTTCGGGGAGTGGGATATCCAGGTCGGGCTCGATTGGGCCGAGTTTGAGTGGGAGGGGGCATTCGCCGCAGCCGCCAGTATTACCGAGACAACAGCAACCCGCCGAACCGGGCCCGTCGGGGTCGTTGCTTGGGCTGCCGACAACCCACAGCCCGGAGAGTACGTCCGAGGCCGTGTTTCCGAGCCGGCCATCTGCTGAGCTGGATAAGACGAGGTCGCAGAGCACTGTTGTGACGCTGCATGAGGGGCCGGGGTCGCCGGTTATTGTGTTGTCGTCGGAGGAGGAGCTTGGGGGTGGTTCTTCTGCTCCCACTGTTGAACACGTTGAACACCCTCCGCCACGATGATGGCAAGACCCGTCAGTGTGGGCAGGGTGTGAGGGAGTCTAGACGGGCGAAAGTGTCTGCAACCTCTAAGGTGGGAGGTGTCTTTCTACGGCAGTCCGAGAAGGACTCACTAGAGATGTACGATTTGAAAGCGAGGGATCCCGTGGAGGGGGCGGTCTTCAATATTGTCACGAAGACAGATGATTTACACAATGGATGGGACACTGGGAATGAACATGGTGAAACATAAGGAGTTAATAGGGACGTTGGAGTTAACGGTTTGGGACCGGAGCAAAGGGGACGGTGTTCTTGTTGGGAGCATTGGTAACCTGGTTTGTAACAACTGGGGGCGTTTCGGGTAAAGCTAGTGTAGAGCGCTTGGTAGACTTTATGTTAGGTAGGGAGAGCTGAAGGCACATAGATGAGGAATGTGCGCAGTGGATGTCTGATGCACGGCTGCGTCTTGTGTTGAGTTTTCCAGCCGGTTCAGGAGGCCCGTTTACGGTTTCGTCTACAGGTAATATGGTTTTAACCAGTACTTCACCAAATTCGCTCCCGCCACAGGTTTATTTTCGTAAAACTCTCACTTCCTCCAAATACTTCATCCGCCTTACCTTGGGGGTAGTACCCTCCCCCCTTTTCGATGCCCGGAGCCGACCCGGAGCCTCAGACATCGTGGGGTTGTCTCCGTGGTCCCGTGTGGGGCCGATGCCCAATTGCTCCGCCCCACTTCACTTTCCCACTCGATCGAGTCGATTTTCCCAAACACACAACTTCTGCCAGCGACAAGCTGCCTCGCGAAGCGCTCTTCAGACCTGAGCGCAGCTGTCCGCAGTGCATCAATCGACGACCCTTTTGCTAGGCCAGTCGCCGACTACCATTAATTCGGTCTTCCATCATGGATCCGACGACTCCCGAGTTTCGGCCGCGCGTGCGCGCAACCGATTCTCAACAAACCCCAACCCCGACCAACGATTCCAAATGGCGGACCACTTGCCGCACCTGCGGAGATTCCTTCAGGTCGCGCAACCAGCTCATGAGGCACCTCTACAGGACTCACCCCGGCAAACCCGCAAAGCCAAAGACGACCCCACGAGTCACTGCAACGGCAGCAAGCAACCCAGAGTCAGCACCGACGCTCAACTCACCAGCGCCGACTGCCCACAGATCGGAGCAGTCACAAGTCCACCCTTTTATCCTCCTCTCGGAAGAGCAGAAGCTCGTCTTCACGGCACACGTTCTGGCCGCCATCTTTGCTGTGTGGAAGAAGCAGATGGAGGAGGAGCAGGGGAAGGTGCAGGACTCAGAGCCAAGACAGGAGAGTGACGTGCCGCAAACTCTGGATTGCAGCGAACAGGGCTCGGAACCCCCCTTACTGCCGCCGTCGAACGACACGACACAGGCCAATGCGATATCGGCCACTCCGGACTCCGAGGCCGGATTGACACTTCAAACTGGCCCAGGCGAGGCTGCCGCCCCTGACCAGAGTCACCAGGAGCAAGCGGAGGATGACCCGGAGCTGAAAGAGAGTGACGACGAGGATGGTGGCGTGGCACTCTTCGGGCCGACGCTTGGGAATCTCCCTTTCCGACTCGTCGATCAAGGAGAAGGGCTGGATGCAGGAGATGGGGACACTACCGACTCGGGCTGATTGTCGCCCGGATCATCCCGCCGTGAAAGAGACGGTGGCACCAGACCCCTCGATTCAGAACCTTAAGGATGTTTGAATCGGCGATGCAAGGCAGCAGGATTCTCACATCAACCGCCAGGTGGACACATCAACCGACAGGTGGAGAAGGTCAGCCGCTCATCTTGCATGTTTTCAGCTGGCTCGTTCGTTTCCAACGAGGGCAGGTTCTCGGTGTTCTTGGTTCACACCAGCGGTTGCTTCAGCTGTTCACACGCGCATCGGCATGGTGTTCAACTTCCCTCGGAACGTCGTAACGTCCTCCTCTTCTGGCAGCTCTCCGTCACCGCCAAATGAAAGAAGAATTTGCTGCAACCAGTCGCCCAAATTTCACATCGCTCTCAATACCAAACATCTCGCACTGCCCTCCAGGCTTCCGGCTACACTCGCTGCTTTCGACTTCTAAGGCCGCCTCCTCATATCTGCTGTTCAGCCCTCAAGGACGTCTCCGAAACATTGCTGTGGCTCCGACAATCCCACCCTCGTCGACACGGCCATCCCCAGTGTGTGTTCCCGAGCTCAAAAAGTGGTTGTTGCACCACAACAAGCCCCATTCTCATGAGGGCTGGGGCACAGGGGAGCAAAAGTGATTGGGAACTGTGAGGCTCGAACTCACGACCTCAGGATATCCCGATCTGTGACCGGATCATACGGGTGTATGAGACCTGCGCGCTAGCCAACTGCGCCAAGCTCCCTTGCGATTCGATGCGGAGATTTGGATGGAGGATGGGCTCATGGGTGGAGTGGCTGGAGTGTGAGATGGACGCTGCTTGGCTGGCGAGTCATGTCCACTTTCGGTGCTGTGCGGAGGCAGGATTTGGGGGGAGTTGGGGGCGGTGTGATAGGGCAAAAGCCCCTACGGTAGCGCATGCTTATTTGCAGGTGAGTGGGCACTGAGTGCAAGCGAACTTCACCGCTTGCTCAGCACAGATCTTTGTCAGGGGCTCAGGGGTTATGAACTGACACGCAAAAATTTCCAGGCAGCAAAAGCAAACGAGTCCCCTCGACCGGAATCGAGCCGGTGACCTTTCGGTATCAATAAATTCCTTTACAGCCGAACGTGATAGCCAACTACACCACAAGGGGATTTGTTGTGGGCTGTCGGCCGGAAAGAGGGTTGTTGAGCGGGCCGGGAGCCGGCATCGGATTCAACCCCCTTGGTGTTCGACAGGTCGCTTTTAGGTTGGGGCTCAACACACGTTGTCAGGCTCAGGGAAACTCTTGATTCCTTGTCTGGACAGTCGAATAGCTCCAGCAAAGCTGCGGCTTGAACCTCGTAGCCCCTTCGTTTCGAGTGTGGTGGCCCGATTGGGTGCCCGCCACTGAGGTCGTTACGGTTCAAGCCTGGGCCACAGGCCAGACATCACGTTGCCCAAAGCACCCAACACAAACGGTCCAGTTCAGTGATGGTCAACGAAGACATTGGGGGTTTTCTGCTTGGTAGCATCGGCCTCTTCACTGGTGGCATTGGATGCCAGGATGGAAGCTAGAAGGAGGCGAAGGGCAAAGTGCACCTGATCAGAAACGAGCTGCTTTCCTACTCCCTCTAATACCCCTATTTACTCACAGTGGAAATTCAGGTCAGAGTGCTTGGCCTCATTCTTCAAGAATCCCGCTAATTACTATGTCTTTCCAGGAACCCTTCACCACAAGTTGAACGCCACGTTCCTCACAGCCCCCGAGCTCGAGCGTGTCTCGCTGGCAGTGCTGGCCTGAGTCACGGTCCCAGTGCTTGTCCTGGTGCCCGTGCCAGTGCTGGTCCCCGTGCTCGTCCTTGTTCCCGAACCGGTGCTCGTCGCAGGGAACTGATTCGCCTCTGCCTGAAAGACATGGACAAGCCCCTTCCCACCACAGGATGTCGTGCTGTCGCCGGAGCAGGGGGTGTTGCAGTCGGCCTGGTTGCTCGTCCACTCGCCCGTGACGTTCCTCCCGCACCAGCACTGGTTGCCCTCCTGCACGCCCGCAAACTTGTACTGCGCGCGGTAACACCGGTCTTTGCACTTGGCAACGGTCAGGGCCGCGTCCCCGCCGGGCATGCTGAGGTACGCTTCGATCACGGGCGTCGCGGTGTTTTGGACGTAGCAGCCCCTGTCGGCCCAGGCGGTCGGGGACGGGGCCAGCCCCGGGACGGAGCCCGGGATGCCGGTGGTGAGGGTCGGGGGCGGCGTGTTGATGAATTTCTCGAGGGTGAGGATGCAATAAGACTGAGTTTCACTCCAGGGTTTGCAGTCGAGACCGACCGAGGGGTTCCATTGGTGAAACTGCTCGGGCGAGATGTTGAACAGGTCGCGGATGTGCTCGCATGAACCGGTGTAGCCGTCGACCCACTCGATGCAGTCCTTGGCCGTCTCCGGGTCCCATTGCAGGTTTGGGGTATCGTCGGCGGCGATCTGGCGGGCAAGAGCCGCAAGGGGGAGGAAGATGGAGGTCTTCATGGACGTGATATCCGAAGGGGTGAATCAGTGAGGAGATGACGGGCTTTTGGAAAGGGAACTTGTGCCGAACCTGCTTGAGGCAGTTATGGGGGAACGTAGTTTTTTTATAATCTCGGGGGTGAAGGATCATTGAAAAACAACTCCAAGTGTGGACCATGGCATTGCTTGGCTAAAGGTAGCGTCGGGAAGTGCAGTTGAATTAGGAAGGTGACAAGGCGACAAGGATGCGACATTCTGTGCTCATGTCGTTGATACCGGCAACGTTGCAAACCTGCCGAGAAGGGACTTTACAAGCAGGCCTTCTCTGAGCTGCACCTGGATCCCAGCAAGCGCCGCCACATGTGGATGAACTTAAATACCTATTGACTGATATCGGGCGCAAGGTTCACTTCGAGGGATTTGAGAAGTCGCAACACAGATCAAGCGTTGAAGCGGCTTAAGTTCGAGCGCGAGAACTCATATGAGTGGTTTTACCACTTCGAAGCCAGCCACCTCGACGACTTTGTCAATCTCAAAGAGGTCCATGTCATCTTTCCGGACGGGTTGCTAGCCTGGTACAAGGCGTCGGAAAAGCATTACTGGGCCTGCGCCCCCTTGATGCCGCAGAGGCTCAGACTGACAGCGGCCAGACTGCACGTCGGTAGCCCACAGCAAGCGTCGTCCTGGAGCTTCCCTCACCACCCCCAAGATTCCGATCAAGGTCCACTCACAACCTCCATATCAGCCTCATTATTAACATTACCCTGTCCTTGCATGTGGTTAACCCTGGGTACCTACACAAGCGCCACTGAACTCCCCTACCCATCCCTAACAAGAGCCAATCCCCCGATCCAACATGCACCCTCCTGTGAAAATGCCCCCGCCCCCGTCCGTCCGTCCTTCCTCGACCCATGGAAATAACTTTGAACACCCTGAATGCAGCCTAGTGGTTACAACGCCAAACGAAAGAGCAAGAACAAGAAAAAGGACTTCTCTCCGACCCCTCGAGTCACATCACACCCCAATAGGAGCCAACCCAACAGGCTGAGCAACCCCTAAACTAAACACCCATCAACCGCCCCCTCAAAACCCGCTGCTTGAACGATTCAGGGGAGTACCTCCCTCCACTAACACCGCCGGCCGACTCAACCGCCCATTCCTCCCCTCGTGCCATATCCCTTAAATGCGGTGTGTCCGTGTCGATGCTCAGCCTCGGTTGATACGACCCCCGTCGGTAGCCAGCAGCAGCAGCAGGACCGGCAGGAGCAGCAGCAGCAGCAGCAGTGCTGCGTGATTGGATCCAGGATGGCAAACTGTTTCTCTCCTGTCGAGCGACTCCTTCAAGCGGGCCCCCTTGATGTGTCAGGTGAGGGGTGTGATCTTGGTCATCAATCCTCGTGTTGTTTTTGATGCCTGAAGGGAGGCTGAGGGCGGCCGTCTCGCCGCCGCATCTGCAGAGTTCCGAGTCCATGGCGGACTGGCATGTCTCGCAGGGCATGCCGATGCCCGAGTCGCGCGAGTCGCGGGGGTTGAAGTCGAGCTGGGTGATGTCTTTTAGGATTGTGTCTTGCGAGGAGCGAATTGCGTCGAGTAAACCTGTGAAGGTGCGGTTTGTTTGGGGCCGTGTGGGATGCCCCGTTTTCATGTTGTCGTGGTGAGATGATTGCATGTGTTCAGGGGAGGACTGGCGGCTTGTTGCTCCTCTGCCGCTGCATGTGTCTGTGCGTGAGTGTCGTCGAAAAGTCGTCTCTGGCGTGTTGTTGCGGTGGAGGGTTTGGAACATGGTGATGCGCCTCGACCTGCGGTTCGGCTTGTGGGATGAGTTCTGCTGCTGATGATTTGTTTGTGTCTCCGGTGGTGCAGGTTGGCACGTTGGCGAAGAGTGTCGGCCCACGGACTGCTTGATGACGTTGACTCGATGTGTCTCGAATACGAGCTCGAGTTGCCCGGCGAGGAAGCTCAGATAGTCGTCGTCCAAGGGGCCCGGAAGCAGCAGCTTGAGCTTCTCTCGCAGGCTGGCCTTCAGTGCTTCCTGCCCGTCGTCAAAGGCCTGCTCGATCTCGACAAGCTCGGCGAAGGGCGGGAACTCTGTTGATTTGCCCATGTGAGTGGGATGTCAACTCTGGGGTGGGAAATGACAGCAGCGCGTACCTGAATCCGGCACCTCAGGGTCATCGGGGAAGACCCAGTGCCAAATCTTCTCCCACGTCCAGCGCTCTTCAAGCGCAAACCCTGCCGTCACCATAACCATCGCCAGTTCGTCCGTGATGCCATCTTCAGGGTCATCAGGGGATGCCGCATCCACCTCGCACATTTGCTCCCTGGGCAACAGCAAGTGCTTCTCCAAGTCCGTTTCGCAGTGGAACGTTTGCTTGCAGCGGCGGCATCGGTGACGGATGGGCTTCCGCCGGTGTTCGTCGCTGATGTGATGTCTGCATCTATGTCAGCGGGCATGCTCACTTCAGTGGGGGATGATGAGGGGGGATGTACAGCAGGTCAACAACCGACGTAAACGGGCCTCTGGCGCAGCTCTCGTGGTCGCGGAAGTTGAACCGGGCAGGGTTCCGTTTTCGGTATGGGCAGGGGTAAGACACCATGTCGAAGTCTGATCTGCCGATGTGCTGCTCGAACAGCGTCTCTGTTTCCCATTCGAAGCTGCGGGATGCGTATGTCGATGGCCTTGAGTGCTCCCAACGGTGAGGTGTCGCGTGTGGAGTTGACGGGTGCATCGCCACTCCTGAATCATCGGACGAGCCAGCTCCAGAACGTCGCGATACGTCATTGAAGGATTCGGCCATACTTTGCTTGCTGTTCCTGTATGCCCATTCATCCGCGGTTGATGTGTCCTTCTCCCTCGTGGTCCATGGGCTGACACTTTTCAACTCAACCAGGTCCTGCTGCCGGATTGACGATAGCCTTGGTTGACGGTGCAGGACATATCGTTTCGTACCAGGCGGTTGACTTGGGTGTGACATGGTGGGTGATGGTTTGGCCGTCATCGGCGAGTCTCGCTGGCAGTAGCAGCCATCTGACGTGGTGGTCGAGCTCGAAGATGACCTCCTGTGGTGCTGATGCAGCGCTCGAGTGCTCCTCCGAGCAGTCTGTCGCGGACGGACGTCATGAAGGGAAACTGGAAAGGTCATGGGCTACGATTCTCAGAAAACAAGGTGGAAAGCGTGAAAACAGAGGAGACGTGTGAGAAAACACGGGGACTTCCGCGACGCCCTCGAATGTCATCCTAGGACTTGAGCGTGGCAGTGGGTCAACCAGAGGGAATGGTTGGTTGCTGGACTCGGGTCGGCCGGATTTCTCGAAGCTCATGCGCCACCACCAGCGGGTAGGGCATAAGGAGACATTCCAAAGAAAAACAAGCAATTATTCGTCAATGGCAACCGTGGTTGATGAGCAAAGGACGCGATTTGTTCTCGGGGAGGTCGTCTCGGTCAGGGGTTTGTGTTACCCCTGTCGCATGGCCGTTGTGCGCCGTCATTGGTCGGCGTGTCATTCCCTTTTTAGCCCATCAGCGCTTCAGAGGCACAAGACACCCCCTGATTCGAGATCCTGTTCATGGGGCCAATTTCTCTGTGGGTAACACTGCTAGTCAGCAGGCGTTGAGAAAAGGCCATGGTCTTATTGCATGACGTCTTCTGTTCCAGATGGGAGCACCAATTCATGGACGTTTCCAGAATCCAAGCTTCTAGCTCTCCTCTCAGCTGATGACTGGAAACTGTGGAAAGTTGAGCACAGCTGAGAACATGGGTCGGCACTGGAACGTCTCAGATACAAAATCCAAATCAAAAGAGCGAGCAGTTGGTGCAATTCTCTGTCTAGAGCCTACCGTATCTCTCACGTAGGAGGTTGCTGCTCTGGGCATCTTTTTCGCCGGATGTCCTCTTTTAGACGAGAGAATGGACAGCATGTGCCATCTCCTCCACAGATTGGATCACATGCTTCACAGTGTGATGAAAAGGGGAAACTAACTTAGACAGTAAGTCCCGTCCACAAATCCAGGCAAGATTGGAAGGAAGAAAGCAAATCGGCAGTCAATCGAGGTAGCTACGGGATCCTCGCTGGTGGGCGGCACTCCGTGAATCTCAAGTCTGGTTCCCCTCGCAATTAATCAGTACTTCATGGCATTCACCGAGCTGATGACGTGCATATTCTTCAAGTTGTTGTCGACACTTTTCCAACTGAACTCCTTGTGGTGGACTTTGAGAAGGGAAGGGTCTGTCCATTTCATTCCTAGGTACCCAAGCCACTGCTAATTATCCGCCCCTTGGTCTCCCCCCTTCCCCCTTCGCGCACCACCCCGTCACGGCTCAATGCCCGTCGTCAGCACCCTCATCCCAAACGGCACCCAACTAAGAACCCAGCAAGCTTCTCCCTCCCTCGCCTCCCTCCAAGTCCAGTGTCGCATATTGCAACCTCGCCTCCCGTCCCAGCACCGACCGACACTGCGCAGATGCTCGACAGCAATTATCAACCGCCCGAGCCTCCGGTCCAGTCGCTGGCGTCGTCTTCACTTCCGGCACGGCTTCATGTCTGTAGAAGCAGGAGCACATAGTCGCACAGCCCGGGCTAGCAGCGCGGCGAGGAGCAGGATGACGGCTGACAGCATGGCCGTTGACGCGTGGGTGGCTGCCGCGCGCAGGGTGGCGGGTATGCTGCTGCTGCGGCCTATTGTCCGCAGCGGGACGCTTTTGCTCGGCTCTGAGTTAGGAATATTATGGTCAGATGTCGGTAATTTTGCGCGTCAAAACGTTCATTCTTCTTGGTAAGAGGGGCTGTTTGCTTACGTTCAGCTGGGCCGGGGGCTGGGGCATTTCCTTGACCAGCAGCTTGGCCGCTTGTTGTTGAAGGGCCATTGGGCCTTTGACCAGCGCTGGCCGAGGCTGGGCTATTGACATGAGCGGCTTGATGACCGGCTGTGCTGCGACAGCGATAGGCACTTTGACTAAGACCGCTGTAGAGACCAACCCGGAGGGCAGGTGGCGGCAGCCCATTCGAATTGGACTTGTGGCCGCCGGCCGGGGCGGGGCTGTTGACACCAATGCCATGATGACCGGCCGTGCTGCTACAGCCACATGCCTTGCGACCGATGCCAGAAACAACCAGGTCGCTGACCGTCGACAGCCCATCCGAGTCAGACGCATGACCGTCACCCGAGACAAGGCCGTTGACACTCGTGCCATGCCCAACAACACCTCCACAAACCCCACGCGCGTCGACACCGTTGGGGCGAAAGACAGCAGTCTTCTCCCCCTCCGCCTTGGCGCGGTAGTACTCCCTGGTACGGCGCTCGTCCCCGTCGTCACCAAAGCGCCAGGGCGCAACAGCGGCCTTGGCCCTCCAGTGCCGCTGCATGTCGCGCGCGTCGTCCTCGGCGACGTCGACCCTCCGGAGCGGCGCGGGGTGCTGCTTCGCCCACTCGGCCTGCTGGCGCGCCCGCAACGCGCGCCTCTCGGTCCTGCCGTAGGCCTGCTCTGCCTCGCGGGCCGCGACCCGGTCCTCCTGCGTGGCGAAGCCGTACCGGGAGCTGCGGGTGATTTCGGAGTCGCAGCCTATCTGCTCGCAGTCGGCGCAGATGCGGGGGGTGTTGTAGTCTGGTTGGTGAGGTGATGTTGGTTTGCCGTGAACCATGGGATATTTTTGTGTAAGGAACCTAGGTGGGAGGGGACGGATACTTACGCAGGTACGTGGGCTCAATCTCCCCCTTGGGGCACTTGGGAGCCACCGGGGGAAATTTGTTCTCGAAGGTAAAATCCTTCGAGCCCCAGTAGTCATCGCACCAGACATAGGTGCCGGTGTCGATTGTGTTGATGATGGCGTGCCCGAGCTGGTCTTCGGGATACTTCAGTTGGTGCCGCGAGAAGCCGAAACGGCGGTGGACGCGGCCCTCGCAGGGGCTGTGATATGTGTTAGTCATGATCCCCAGAGACGGGCAGGACGAGTGTATTGGAGTCGACGGCAGAGGGAAAGACCTACCACCACTTGTGGATGAAACACTTGTTGCACATGTTGGCGGATGTATGTTTGTTTGGTTTAAAATTGTTGTAAGGGTGCAGCTTCGAATGCTTGTATGAGAGTTATGTTTGGTCGGAGTCGAGAGCTGAGGATGTTCGTTCAGGTTGCAACTGTGATGAGAAGGAAGTTGGGAGAGGAGGCTCGAGAAGGCGTCGGAGACAATGTTTTATAGGCATCCAAATCGCTAAATATGAGGTCAGTGAGCGTTTATAATCACTCTGTAATGAGGTATTCGCATGGTCCGAGTCGCCTCCGGCATGCTCGTCCGCATCGACCACACAGCCTGCCGACGACGCTTATTGCAGTGCAATGCCGTCATCCTAACAACACACTGAGACATCACCTGCTCAGCAAGCTGCGCACTGGGAAAACATGACCAACTGGCAGTGAATTTTCTTGACCGGGGGCGACAATGTGGTATGCACTGCTCGCCCGTCAACAACGGACTTACACCTGTCACTTACCTAATCCGGCAAGTCGTCACCGCCCGGACGGTTTCACACTCTCTTCTCGTAGATCACCCCCACCACGACAGCGTAAGCTGCGAGCGTTAAATGGCTCGTCCTGAGATGGAAACGCCATTATTTTTGAGGGTGCTTGACATGCAGCGCTGCCTCCGGCCAGAAGCCGGCACTAAGCCGGACCCACAGCTCCGTGAGCTGCAGCTCGGCGCCGGAAACGTGGGGCCAGCCCCGGTGGCGGGACAACCTGCTCAACCTTGGCCTCACCTTGATGGAATTTACGCGTCATGTGGTAGACGCGTGTGGCAATTTGTTATTGTTTATCGTTCTTTAGTCCGCTGGCAGCCCTGCCCGTTTGCAATGCAAGTCGCGTGACAACCGTGGATTCTAATTATGATGCCGCGACGCCCGGGCCGTGGTGGCGTCTTCGTACTCCGGAGCAAGCCCGTTTCAAGCCCGAGATTCTTATCAGTTGCGTACGCACACCGCGCATTTAGTCTAAGGTCTTCTATTGCGATTGACCCAATGGCATCAGAGGGCGGTTCATGCGCGGAATATCGGTTCAGGTTTGGCTGCTCATTCAGCCCTCGAGGTACGTACTCGAGTTGCTTGGAGAGCAGCGTCCTACACATGCATCCAACGAGCTTCATGGCGCGAGCAGTGGCAAACTCGTTCCGACGCCTGGGAATCGGGGTGCGAGAAGAACATGAACATCCCCCGCGCGACATCAAACAATGCAAAATGACACATCAAGCAAGAAACAGCCAAAAACACCCAATTTCCAGCCCGTCTATTCACTTGCCCAAACTCTCACACCTCCAACCATGAGCGTCGTCACTAATAGCACACTCCCAACCCCAAACTCTCCTCCTTACACCCTGTCCAACCCCCACCACAACCTATTTCACTTTCTACGCAGCCGGCGCACCCCCCGCCGACCCCCCCACAGCCGCAGCAACAGCCGCCGCCGCGCTCCCCAACGCCGAAAGCATCAAAATATTCGGCTCCCCCGGCTTATTCTGCGGAAACCTTGAATTAAACCCAATCACGTCCCTCACCTTCACAAAACTGGCCGGCGTCACACTCAGCCTCGCAGTCGAGACATGCCAGCTCACGCCCTCGGAACAGGGCGGCGTGGTGAGTGACCCGGAATAAATCTGGAAGGCGTTTGCTTTGAGGACGTCCACGACCTCGGACATGACGAGGGGTGGGGTTTTGGTTTTTGTGCCGGGGGCGGAGATTTGGGAGACGGTGGAGAAGATTGTTTCGAGGAGGGTTGTTGGGGGGGCGGTGCCGACGGTGGCGGGAGGGGCGGCTTCCTGGCGAGGGGAGAAGATGCGGGAGCGCTTTGCGGGTGCGGCGGCCGCGGGGGGTTCGTTGACGTTGATGTAGACGCCGATGACGGCGATTTCTTGGGCGGCGGATTGGAAGACCATGTGCATCTCCACTGTTACCACATCAGCAGCATACTCAGGGGGTTGGATGTTGGAAAAAGGGAAAAGAGGACGCACTCGCTTGACTCGTGCCATTGTCCAGATGCTCGCTCGGCAGGTGGAAGTGGAACTGCTGCAGCTCAAATGTCTTGCCAGAAACCTGCAGCGTGCCGCCCTGCGTGATGACCTCGACCGTCGTGCCCAGGTTCTCAAACTCGGCGCCGTCGGGCATGTCGTTGACCGTCAGCTGGACGTCGGACCCCTGGAGCAGGGTGAAGACGCCGTCGACCATGTCGATGGGGGACTGCCGCGTGCCTGTGGCGCACGCGGCGTTGGCGGGGGCTTCGAGGGCTGCCCAGTTAAGGGGGCCCTGGTGCCGGGTTAGCTTGTGAGCTCAGGGGGGTGGAGTTGGGAGTTGCGTACGATAGTGCCGGTGTACCCAAAAGTGCCGACCTTGACCGTGCCGTCCTCAGCACGAGGCCGTAGGAAGGTTCCATGGGCGCATGATGCGAAGACCCGCGTCGCCGATGCCACCAGGAGGAGAGCTTGGAGTGTCGACTTCATGGTGGAGAAGGAAAGGATGGCAAAACCAGACAGGGGGTATCCGAAGGGAAAGAAACAAAACAGATTACTCAAAAAGTACAGAGAAGAAACGAATGACGGTGCCAGACCTTCAACCGAGACAAAATGAAGAAGAAGAGAAGGAAATCGTACGACCCATGATTCCATTAGTAAAAGCCGGGCGGGAGATGCTGATCTTTGTATGCTTTTGGGCGCGACCAGCCCGGGGGCACCGTCGACCTTGGCGCGACCCCGGGTCTGTCTGGGCTGGCAAAGGGGCTCAAGCCAAATCCTCCCTCGCTTTCATCCTCGCATCGTGGAATGGAGGCCTATCGCAGGCCAAAAGACAATATCGCCTCGATTGCCGCCATGCATCGGTTTCCTCGCTGGTCTGCCAAGTGATAGCTCATGCCTGGAAGGCGTCGAGATCAGGCCATTTCTTTGCTGCCAACTCCCAGCCAAGAAAAAGGGGTCTCGTTGCGGCGGTGAAGTGCGACAGCCAAGCTGAATGTGCCACCGCATGTTGAAGCTTGGCCGGCTTGGCGACCTTGCCCACAGCTGGGAAGCGGGAATGAGAGCGGGAGGCCAAGTTGAGAAAGACATGCACTCCAGAGCCGCATCTCTTGGAAGACCCAGCGAGGAAATGTCTCTCTCATCTCTGTCTCTGTGATGATCAGTTTGCTGGCAGAGTCTAGAACCTCATCTCCACCGGGAAAATACGCTTAATTTGGGGCATGCCAATCACTTGCCTGCTTGGTCTGAAGTCGAGACTCTCCAGCAGCTCGTTGGCTGTCGCCAAGAACATGGGGCGAAGGGGTTCTTAAGTTCAATGGCCACGAAGGCACAGAGCAAAACATTCTCGGAATTGACTGCGAAGCAGTCGAGATGTCCATTGACTGGAAGGGCTTATGCGTGCTAGGCTTTGAAACGAACTTGGCGGTTTGGAGGATGGAAAAATCCGAAACTGTGCATGTTCGTCCGAACAGGATCTCAGGAGTTTGGGAACGTCAGATGTGTGATGGTCGGAAGGGGCCGAACAGGCCTAGGTCTCGATCTGGGGTTGACATAGGAAGGATGGGTGCTCGGAACAGGGGTACAGAAAAACCGTTGGAGGGCAGTTGCAGCCGAGATTCAGGGCGGCGAGCCAATCCACAATGGCGCCCAGACCAAAGACCGGTCGACACCTTCAGCCGAGGTTTCTGTTTCACAAGCCATGTTTCACCCACAACCCTGACGAACCAAAAGCACCCTCGGCTGCCGGCAGTGGTCAACCTCACTCACGTCTCGCTGCTCTCGCACTCCGCGCCTCGCATTTCAGCGCTACACAACCTCGCCAGCCACAGGCCCAAGTTGAAGCAAGCTTGGCCGACAGGAATGGTTCTGTTGCTTAAGGGACAAAAAAAAAAAAATAAATAAATAAATAAAAAGAGAGAGAGAGAGAGAGAGAGAGAGCCACACACAAGAGAAAGAAAAGGATTCCTGGGTCAAGCAACCACCAGTCATCGACGTCACTGCCTGGTATTATCATTGTGTCGACGGTGCCGCGCCGCCCCGAACGGGCCGATGTCAACGGTCAATAACCGAAGCACACATCTCAGACTGAACGGGACTGGAGCCCACGCAAGCATGTGAGATCTCGCTTGCGGCTTCTCTCCGAAGCCCGGCTCAGCCAGCCGAGCAACACGCGTCGGGCAACCGACAGCATCGCCTGAAAATCCAGAAGGGACAGCCGAACAGCGAACGCGCGTGACGGCGTGTCTTGCAGCCCAAACAAAAAACCTGTTATCTTCGGCCGACCGCAGAGAGGCTAGAGAGCCTGATCGACCTTTGGCTCTGAGCCTTCACTTTCTCCGATCCTGAGTGACGGCAGAATCCCAAATTCCGTGGCTTTTCGGTACGCTGGAGGCTTTCCTGAGCGCCGGGCGTCGTCAAACATGGGCTGATCCGAGCCGGATTGTGTGTGATCGCCCTTGGCAGCTTGAGCCTGAGGGCCACAGAGACGTCCCAACCGCAGAACTAAGAACAGGCACCGTCTGGCGATCATGGGAAAGAAACATCGGCATCAGACGAATCATGCCTTATCTGCTTCTGCATTCTCCAACTCCTTCATTCGGTACAAGGAGGTGGCAGTGCTGCAGTGGAGGGCCGACAGCTTTTAGTCCGGTGTCTTCAATGCTCGACAGCGCTCGGCGGCTTATGAACAACTTGAGAGCGGATTGGTCATCAGCAATGCAAGTGCGAAATGTCCTTTCGAAATTGCTCAAGCTGACCTTTGGACAGCGATCCAAAATCGGGTGACCGCACCGGGTGGACAAACATACCTTAGGTACGGTGTACCTTACCTACCTCCGGTCGTCGGGCGGGAGAGACACAAGTTGGCCGTTGCATCTGCCACCGCGTTGGAAAGCCCAGCTCCAACTCTGCCAGTTTTTCCCTTTTCACGACTCCGACCTTTCTCCCAAGCATGGCAGGGGCGGGGGGGTTATCATGCTCCTGGGGTTGGCTTGACTGTCGGCCAAGGAAACCTGGAGGGGCTTTGACGATTCACGGACATCTGTTGCTCAAGTTGCTTGCTTGGTGGCAGTGGCTTTAAGCCTCGCTGACTCCTCTACGCACATTCAAGATCGTCTGCCGAGTTTCGGTCAAAAAACAGCTATACGGCCTACCCATCCACCCGGAGGCACATGCCATGCCCCTGGGATGCACGACCAAACCTGGCAGGACCGAGGAAAGGCAGGCGTGAGATGGAGAGAAAGGCAGCGGATTTCGCTTCACCTTCGGTCAGACAGCATACTCCCATTGTCATAGCACGACCCTCGCCCTTCCAAATGCTTGCATCGCGCCCCTGGTCGACGTTGAGCCGGAGATAACGGGCCTTGGCGGCCTGAGAGGGCTGCGTGATCCCCGCTAGCGATTGCACCACACCATCGCCATGCTCCCGGCAACCTCCGTCAACCTCTCGGTGCCCTCCGTCCATCTGGAGTATTGGTCGTGCTCCGTACTCGGCGCGGGGTTCTGAAGCACGTCTTATTCCCAAGTGGTGAGCCGGCAACTCGGCCGAGCACCATCCCGCGCGAGACACCACTTACACCACCAGGAACGGGACACCATTGGGCTTGCTGCTGGCACGTCAGATGGCAGGCGTCTTTCACAATAACGTCAACAGCGGCTGGGCCATACAGAGCATTCAGAATGGCCGCGGATACGGAGATAACGACGTGCTGTCACAAGCAGTCAGAACTGAAGAGCTGACAAACCGAAACCGAGAGCGAACATTGGGAGTCTACAGGTTTGCGTATATTTAAAGGCGTGACTTCATCGACGACCTGTCTTCTCTTTTACCCATCACTTCTCACACAACAACCCTCACTCCAGCAACGTCCACCAAAAACTCACTCACAATGGCACCCTCCGCAGTCGAAACGGTCCAGCAGACGGTGGACGACATCAAGCAGAAGATCCTCCCCATCAACGAGAAACAGGCCCCTGAGGCCATCCTTGCCCAGACTCGCAACGGCGCCGAGGAGGCTCTCCCGGCACGATATGAGAGCCACAAGGAGCCGCTCAAGCTCAGCGGCGCCCTCGACCACCTCGAGCACTTCGACGTGACCCCCGTCATTGGCCGCGAGTACGTCAAAGTCGACCTCGTCGAGCTCCTGCGTGCGCCCAACTCGGACGACCTGCTCCGCGACCTCGCCATCACCAGTCTGTTACCCCTGACCCACCCTGAACCCCCAAACCCCCTCACTAACACGACCCTAGTCTCCCAGCGCGGCGTCGTCTTCTTCCGCGCCCAAAACAACCTCACCGACGACCTGCAAAAGGAGCTCGTCGATCGGCTGGGCAAGCTGTCGGGCAAGCCCGAGACCTCCGGCTTGCACATTCACCCGATCAGCAACGCGGCGCGCGAGCACGGCGGCAAGGACAACGAGATCAGCGTCATCTCGTCCGAGCAGGCCAAGAAGCTGTACGCGGACCGCTTCCAGGAGTCGTTTGGCGGCGGCCGGCACCGCCAGAGCGGGAAGAACCAGTGGCACTCGGATATCACGTTTGAGCCGATTCCGAGTGACTATGCGCTGTTGAGGCTGACGCAGTTGCCCAAGACGGGCGGTGGTAAGCCATCATCCCTCTCCATCAACTCAAACCCTCTTCCCCTTTCAAACCAGTCAACTGATTCATAACCCCCTTGAAAGACACCCTCTGGGCCTCCGGCTACGAACTCTACGACCGCATCTCGCCCCCCCTCCGCTCGTTCCTCGACACGCTCACAGCCCACTACGCCCAACCCTTCTTCAACGACGCCGCCAAGCGCAACAACTTTCCCATCTTCTCCGCCCCGCGCGGCGCCCCCGAAAACGTCGGCGAGACCCTCGAGGCCACACACCCCGTCATCCGCACGAACCCCGTCACGGGCTGGAAGTCGGTGTTTGCCGTCGGCCACCACGTGCAGCGCATCCATGGCCTGTCGGACGAGGAGAGCAAGCACTTCCTGGATTGGTTTGTCAGGTTGATTGTGGAGAATCATGACCTCCAGGTGAGGTTCAAGTGGAAGGGGGTGAATGATGTGGCGATTTGGGATAATCGGAGTGTGTACCATGCTGCGACGCCGGACTATGTCTTTGAGGAGGGGCTGGGGGAGAGGAAGGGGAGCAGGGCGGTTAGTCTAGGGGAGAGACCTTATTTCGATCCGGAGAGTGTTAGTCGCAGGGAGGCGTTGAGGGCTGCTTCTGCTGCTGCTGCGGTTGCTGCCGCCGCGGTTGCTTAAGAGGTGCGGGTTGATGGTGGCTTGTTGTTGTCACTTCACGCTGGTTCCGGTGTTAGTTTCAACATCCTACCTACAGGTAGTTACCTAACTTCTGGTTTCAAGAGAACAGGCGTGGTGTGTTGGATACCTAACTTGGTCACTCACCCCGTTTTTCACCCAACGGGGTGGGTGTCTTTTGAGGGATGATGGCTGGGGACTTGCAATTGCAATTGGAGGGACTGAGTCAACAAGAACTGAAATGAATAAAGGAAGTGGGCAGCTCTACTTGGATATAAGGTGATAGTACTATCTTTATAGAAAGGAAGTACGCTGAGATATGTGACACAAGATACATCGGTCATGTTCCGGACCATCTATGCCACTTTCCCCATCTTCGTTCTGGTTCTTTCTCCTCCTTTTTCTTTTCTCTCCATTCTGTTTCCCCTCCTTTCTACTTTTCCCTTCGTTTCCACTCCTAGACCCTGTAACTACCAGGTACCTTAGTACCCACCTACTGACCGAAACAAAAGAGATTCGCGAAACTATAATGACCAACACTGTACCTTCTCGTCCTGCCAATTCCCTGAGTCTTTTGCTTTGCAGACCCTGTATACAATTTCTTCTATGCCTCGTCAGTTTGAGATCAGGCACGTTCATGGATTGTCTGGAAAGCTCAACAACGCCTTACCTCAGGAACCTTACTTTACTGCTCAGGCTTATAGTTCTTCAAATGGCTTTCTGCGGTGCTGTAGACACTTGGACTCCTGGTCGACCCCCTTTCTGGCGTTCGGGCTCTGCTTCCCGGGGCATTTTGCGCCGCACTGTTTCTCGAGGAACTGGAAACGCTGAACTGGAATGGCGGCGCAAGACTGGTCGAACTGATGTTCCCCAGTGACAAGAACGGCCCAGGCGCAACGTCGTTGGACAGGTCAACATTTAAGGAGGCATTCCTCTCAAAGGCGAGGTTATTGAGGGCGATGGTCTGGGCCACATCTGGGGGACCTGACTGGGAGGCTGGCAGGCTACCAGTCGAGTCCTTTGTTGGGTCAACAGGAGACAAGCCGATCGGGCCAGGGACACGCTGCCTGAGGTCATCCAGCACCTCAGTCGCGGCCACCATGTATGCCGTGGCGGTTCCGGGAACGCCCCTGACGATGTGGCCATAAAGGTGTCCGGTCTTCTCGTCAATGACGGCGGATCCGCTATCCCCGACCTCAATGGTCCCGCCGAGACGGATTGCGTACAGCTTTTGGAAGGACGAAGCGGAGGAGTCGCGAAGGTATGTAGCCCCTGGCATCAGTACGCCGTATGTCGCGCCCCCTGAGGCTGTGACAACAATGACCTCCGTTTCCCGGGTTCCAACCGCTGCGGCGTCCGGAATTGGAATGTCCCGCCGGTGGTCTCCCTGCCACACCGTTACCCGGTTGCGAGCTAGGTTGGAAGCCATGTCGTAATTTCCAGCAGGGAGCAATGCGTAGTCCAAGCCAGGGTGCGGGCCGTTCCGAGAGCTGTACAGCAGCATTGGCTTTAGAATCGTGATCTCTTCCGGCTGCAGCCGCTGTGGCGTAGGTGTATGCGAGGGGCGTGACGGTGCGGGAAGCCGGGAGGACTCGGTGCTGCTGACCGAGGGGTTGCCAGGGCTGTCCCATTCGATCTCACCGCCTGGCGTGAGGCTTTCCCGGCTGGTAGCCCGCATGTCCAGCTCAGACAATGAGATGGTGTCGCTATCGTCTTCCTCCTCATCCTCCTCATCGTCGCTCATGCCGTCAAAATGGAAGTCCTCGAGATCGGCCTTGGTTGACGGCGGGAGAGGGACGTCCTCGCCAGCGTGGCAGGACGTCAGCTGGAACCCCCGTGTGCCAATGTAGATCAGGGCTCCTCCGGTAGCAAGTCGGACTCGCGGCGATGGCCCTTTGCTTAGGAGGATACGGATGCGTCTGCCTATCAGGGGAACCTGAACGTCTCCAGGGGTCGCAGATTTCTCTCCTGATTCCGCGCCTGCCAGGGGGTGCGCAAGCCCTGCTTGTTCCAGGGGCAGCGTACTCGCCCCGAGTCCGTATTCTGGGTATGCTTCGGGCACCCGGCTCCTCCTGATCTCCTTCTCGACGGCCGATCTGATCTCGCGGTTTGTGCAGCACAACATGATGATGGGTCGGGAATGCGAAGGGCGGCTTCCAATCATGTAGAGTCGCACGTAAACGTCGGCTTCGCCGAGATCAAGGTTCCTCAAGACTGCTTCAATCTCCGGCATGACCTCCTTGTCGAATCTGTCCATGGCTGGTCCGCAGGGCCACCAAGCTCGCTTGCGATGGAAAACGTGACCGCAGTTGGATACGTCAATCTCCCTCCCGCAGGAGAGCCCAGGGTCATCCAGCTTTTTGCGGGCGTGTATCACGCCACGAGACGACATTTCAGATGGTAAATTATGCTTGGAAAGGTGGTTAATTCAGGATAACAAAGAGTTCAGTGTGAAGGACACATGACTTGACGGCGGCCATTCGGGTCTCATCTTCGAGGGCGACAGAGACCCCACGGTTTAAAGGGAAAAGGAGACTTTCCAGCCCCAGAATTCCCAAAGGCCCGTTGTCGTTGCGGCACGGGCTGGCGGCTATCTCCCAGAGAAGACGCTTATGCAGGCCGGGCCGCAAAGGGCGGCCTTTGGGCAGTGACTGGTGGGCTGGTGCGGCCGCTGGTTGGGTAGAGCCTGCCTCGGGTAAACGCAAGGTTGATGCTGTTGGGAGCTGTAGGGTGGTACCGACGTGTGATTCTGCCTCGTGTGGTCCAACAGCTGGGGCACGACATTGTATCGATGTTACACCATTACCCCCCCTGGCGGCTAGTCCGATCAGCCATTTTGGAGCCTCGAGGAGTACCAGTAGGCCACTCGACATGGCGTGGAGGCTCGAGGAGATGTTCCTGAACCCTCAGCTCTTCTTGGTCTTAGCTTCTCGATTCAGTCCCACAAAATAGACTGTAAACCATGACGGCCAGAAACTCCATGGAACTGCTGGACTCGGACGCCGCGGGACTGGTCCACGTACTCTGGCCCTCCTCGCTCTCAGCCATTCGATCCCTCTTCAACGGTGATCCGACTCATCAGCTATCGAACGAGGCATACTACGACTACTATCGCCGACAATGGCATGTTTTTGCACTTTACGGTGACCGACAGCACGCGGCAGCACGAACCCCTGAAGCCATCCTCGGCCTGGCGCAGGATATTCAGGATGGCAAATCCTGGGAGGAACTGATCGCCGGGCTGAAGTCGACCAATGCAGCCGAGGAGGCCTGTGAGCGCTCCATCAACCTTGCCGTCCGGCTCCTCGTCATGATGAGGTTCGGCGTGAGCAAGCACCAGGTCTCCTCGCGGCGGAGTCTCCAGTGGAATAAGGGAACGCTGCGGGACTGCGTCCATGGGCTGTTCTCCGAGCCACCGAAGCTCAGCTTTGAGCAGGTCAGGCTGCCCAAGTCTTTCGACGCGTGGTCTATTGCAAGCGTGGGTGGGATCGAGATTGCCTTCACGGACAACCTGGCCGACCATCTGTTGCTGGTCGAAGACGACACCAAACTCCTCGTCTTCCACCACGCGTCCTTTCTTGAGTACCACCGAACGTCAGTAAAAGGACCCCTTTTAAACACCCACAACCGGCTGACCAAAACAAACGCCCAGTTGCCAAAACTCCGTCTTCCCCGACGGCCTCGTCGACGAAACCCTGCGCACACTGGCCCTCCTCTTCCCCCAGTCCCAGTTCAGCAACCACCAACGCGCCCGCAACCCCCGGCGGAAATGGCTCCAAGCCCTACGAACGAGACACCGCGAGACAGAACAAACCGTCATCGACCCGCGCCTAGCACTCTGTGGGACTCCGCAGGGTGAAGACCGGCAGATCGAGCGCTTCCAGTTTAATTTGTTTGCTAACGTAGTCTACCACCAGCTTGACCATTCGTACCTAATATTCTAAATCCATTTCCAGTCCCCTAACCTTCTAATTAGCTAGTCAATCCTCCATTTTCTAGGAAGAAAAGAAAAGAAAAGAAGAAGAAAGAGGAAAAAGAGAATAAAATAAAAAATAGAAAAGAAAAGAAAAAGAAGAAAGAAAAAAGAGAATGGAAGAAAAGAAAATAAAAGAAGAAGAAAAGGAAAAAAGAGAATAGAAGAAAAAAGAGAAAAAATAAGAATAGAAGAAGAAAAGAAAAGAAGAAAAGGAAAAAAGAAGAAAATAGAAAGGCTAATTGAGAACGACAAGCTACTGTAATTAGCTATAAGTGAGCTGTTGGTTGGTTACCCTTCTATCACGGCACACTGTAAAAATTGCCTGTGCTTAAGCATATGGTTCTTAGGCGACGAAACTCTAGTCTTGGTTCAGCATGGAGGCTCGAGACACGGCCCCTCTTTGTGAGGGTGGTCAGTTGCCCTCACTGCCGTAACAAAGTCAAAAGACCAATCAGACCCAAACTGTAGTTGATGCCACCATCCGAGCAATTCGGATCATGCTTCCTATCGGCGCATCTGTCCTTGATAAGGGTGATTTGAGGACGATTAACTAGATTATTACACACAAAGCCACTCATATTAGTCACTGATCACTGAAGCGGCTAAGGTATTGCAAGCCTGTCTCTCAGCAACCACATCTGATGTCAAATTACTTGCTATGCTCCCCAGACTCCGGCGGCGGAGGCTCACGGCGCCCTCTCCGCTTGAGATCACGAAGCCAAGGTTCGTCCAGGAGCTCGGAAGCAGACGCTCTGTCCTCTGGCCGCCATTGAAGCGTCCTCCGGATGAAGGCCAGGAATTTCTCCTTTTCCTCTCCCTCGAGAACTCCCTCTTCCATCTCCAAGCTGGCATCAGAGAGCATCTCAGGGTGCTTGAAAGTGCCTAGGATTTGTAAGCTGTTGTGCGCCTTTGTACCACCAAGAGACATGGGGATGAATAGACGTTACCTTCCTCGTCAAAGAACAGCTCCGTCTTAGCACCTCGCTCGAGGAGGTCCGGCGGAGGTGGTCCCAGAAGGGAGATCATCCTCGCAAGATGCGCGGGAGCCGACTCATCGCGGCTCGGAAGGCGCTGCTTGAAAAGATTCTTCCCTTCAAGAAGGGTCCATACCTGCGGACATGTCAGGACACGGCGGGAGAAGCAGCTTGCGGTGATGCGCGCGTACCATAAGACCAAGGGACCAGATGTCGATCTTGTTGTCCCACGGTATGCCTAGGATTATCTCCGGGGCTCGGTAGAGGTCCGGCATGGCCTCCATGTCGAACAGCGGCTCGCCGAACTGCGCATAACCAAAGTCGGAAATGGTGGGGTTGCCGCCTTTTTCGGGAAACTCGAACGATACCGAGCCGTAGATTTTGTTTTCTCCGCAAACTTTGCAGGGGCCTGGAGAGGACCATTCTTTGTTCACCGCTTCGTCCAGCACCCTCGGGTCCTTGATCGACAACATGATGTTGGCCCCTTGAAGGTCTGTGTGTGTCGGGGTTAGCAGGCAATTCGCTATAATATTAGCGCGTGGGTGGGGGGGACGTGGTTTTCGTGCTCACCTGTATGGACGACATGGGCGACGGAATGGAGGAAGTCGAGTCCATAGAGCAAGACGTACACCAGGGGCTTCAGGAAAACCACGGGTATTTTCCCATCCTCCAGCATGTCGCAGATGTCGGCCAATGACAGACCGAGCGGCTCGTGCACGATGCACACGTGGGGGCCTTGCTTTCCTTGCAGCTCGAACGAGTCCAGGGCTAAACGCACGAGCTTGCGGCCGGGGTGGTCGGAGGTGAGAGTTGCGAGGTGTTGCAGCACCTTGCGTTCATTCTGTGACTGGCGATGGCCGGTTTCGTACACCTTGAGGGTGACATATTTGTGCTCTCTGCAGCGATGGTCAGATCAAGATCGAACCTCGGATTGGATCGGGTACAGTGCAGAGGCAAGCAACTGACTGCAGGTCGCGGCAAAGCCAGGCCGTCGAGACGGACCCAAAGCCGAGCTTCACGAGGACCTGATATCGCTCGTTGTAGACGTCGCCGATGTTGACGGGGAACCAGGCGTCGGGGTCGTAATACGAAAATGTCTCCTCCTCAATGAGGACATCGTCGCCGAAATTCTCGCGCTCCGCGGTTGGCAACGGGCGCGGCGGCGAAGGACTCCGGGCGCGGATTGGGCTCGCCATTCTCGACCTTGACCATCTGCAGTAGGAAACAAGGATGAGAGAAGAGCCCAGGGCGGGAGACGGGAAGTAAAAACAAGGTGGGCCGCATTTTCCTCCTCGCAGCGCAGATTCGCAGACGTTAGCGACTGTTTTGAGCCAATCTAAATCGATGCCGCTCCAGTAACAGGACCCACCCCGGCGCCTCCCGCGACGTGGTCGGTCGCCAACAACCGGCCCACTACCGTACATAGCAGTTTGCGACACAGACGGGCCGTGCCTCTCGGCCAGTTTCAACCCTCATGGGACGACGGGAACCAGGTGCTCCTAAGCTCCGAAGCAGTCGCCATGCGGCCTTGTGGCGGTCGGGTTTCGTCCTGGCGCTTCGGGCAACCAACGCTTTACTCGGCAACCCGATTTACACCAATTCTCTAATTAATGACTGGAACTGCGCTATTCATGGAACGCAGCGATGTTTCAAGGAAGTTCGCTTCGCCGCTTCGTCACCACGGCAGGCCGCTGAAGCTCCCCCATGCGCGTCGCGCCAACCCAACTTTCCGGCCCGCAGGCGGCAACGAGTGGTTGGTCTGACTGACCAAGATAGAAACAGAACAGCAACCAAAGGAGGCGGGTCAATGGTATAAGAGACGTCTCGATCTCTCAGTCGAACTAAAAAAAAAAATGAAAGTCAAGGAATTAGCTCACTCAGAGAAACTCAGCATCACCGGTGCCCAGGCATCCTACGACCAAGGCAAACCGACATTCTTACCCTCCTGCTCCTTGCCCTCTTTTTTTCTTTTTTTCTTCTTTTTTTCTTCTTTTTCGGTTTTTTTTTTTTTTTTTTTTTTTGGATTGCACCTCACCAATCCGGCCATTTTACCGGCACGGAGCGCTCCATTATCCCCTGAGCCAGCAGCCCTTGCCCAATAGTTCCAACTTAGGTATTATCCGACATGCCTGGCCGCGGAAGAACCGGATCCATGAGCAGCGTGGAGGAATCCAAAGACACCAAGGTTCACTTTGATGACCTTGACGAACCCTGGGGAGACGTCATCGTGGATGGCGCCATGCAGATCAAGCGAGCCGTGAGTACCACACCTACCTGAAAAATTATTCCGTCTTGCCGTGCCCGTCAGCCGCTAGCCCCTTCCCCACGGCAGCAACTGTCTTCCAGTCAATCATCCCGGGTTTATCTCTCCCCTATCCGAGTCATCTACATATCCCATTTTCTTTCAAAGGATTCGCGCGTGACAGGCTTGCTGACATATCTCTCTCTTAAAGGGGATCCCAGAGGTGAAGAAAGTGGTTATCAAGTGCGTAGCGCCCACCTGGACAGACTGCCAGACTGTGGCAAAATGAGAGCTGACGAGAAAATCATTCATTCATTTACTGCAGGGGCGGCGCGCACCAATCCTCCACTGTCCCAGAGCACACCGAGATCGTTTCGATTCAACTTCGGGACAAGAACGAGCAGTACATCGGCTCCCTTCATATCGACAAAGAGGGCAAAGTCTTTCCCAACACGAAGATTCAGGACAAGATCAACAAGCGAAAGAAGTGAAGCAGAGGCGAAGCTTGCGGTCTTGGCTAGGGCGGTCTACATGTACATGTACGGTATACGGCGTTCAAAGTGGAGGCGGAAGCGTCTTTGTATGTGGCGGCTACGGCGTTCTTTTGTCTTTATTCGCTGGGCCGGCCCAGGACAAGAGCAATAGAAATATGTGGCATCTGTTGAGCAGATGCCAGTTCTCAGTCCATCCGACCATCGATCCCTCCGTCCCCAAAGGTGCCTCACCACTTACAGTACCTGCTGAACGAGTCCCCAACCTGTCCGTCCGCCACGGCCTTACTGGCCCAAGAGAACGAAGTCCAGCTCCTAAACTACCGGACCGCCAATAGCAGCTACCGCTCATACCTGTTGAGGAGCCTGTACGGGCCCCTCAAGTTCGTCCTCTTCTGCGGCGTCATCGCCGTCCTGCTCGCCATCCCGGTCATTGTCATCAACGACGACGAGATCATCCACAAGGCCGAGATGGGTGATATCCATGCCTTCTTTGCACAGCAAGCTCGCCAGGTCGTCTACCACATCTTTGAGCGGCTCCTGATATCGTGGATTGGCCTTGCCGTCAGCTTCGCAGTCGGGACTGCCCTTCCGTACATCTTCAGGTTACTTCATTGCGCGGTATATTCCTTTCTTTTTTCTTTCTCTGCTTCCTTTTCTATCCCTTTTCTCTATCTTCTCTTCATCGTATTTTCTTTCTTTTTTCTTCTGTTCTCTTTTTCTTTTCTTTTCCTTTTTTTTTCTCTCTCCTTTTTCTTCTTCTTCGTAGATGGCGCCACTGACTTTATCCCAGATACGTGAATCCAGCTCACATGCGTTACTAGTGCATTCTGCAAACATTGAGAGAGCTCATCTACATCGCCGGCTTTGTCACGGTCTCGTACATCTGCTTTACGTCAGTACGTGTCCCCTACACTTGGACTCTGCCACTCTGTTGCTGACACCTCCCAACTCATCTCGTTGAACCGTGACAACCTCGCCATCTCCTACGACCAATCTCCCGCGGAGCTCGTCTAGATTGACATCATCGACGATTTCCTCCAGCAGGGGAACCTGTGGGTATGGTTCTACTTCGCCGAGAAGCTCGCTATCCTGTATATCACCATCCACTACCACTTGCGCGGCTCCGATCTGATTGCATCGCCAAGTCCAAGGGCATGCACAACGCTCTGATGGCACTCTACGAGGCCTCGACCTCCCTCTACCCGGTCGGGACCCCTGGGTTCGCCGAGGAAGACATGATCATCGGGAACGCCACGGGACAGGAGCACGGCGAATACCGCGTTCGCGCCACCCGCTACCTCAGCCGCTTGGGCATCGACACGTACGCCATGACGTCCTTCCTTGGGAACGTCCTGTCGAGCGACGCCGAGTCGCACTGGCTGCGCCCATGGTCCACCTTACGCCGTCGTCGAGCGCGCCACCGATGAGGGTTTCTGTGTTTCGGTCACAGCTTCGCGAAACGTCGAACATTGACACAGTTCCATCAAGCAACAGCCGAGCTCTCAGTTGGTGGACGGAGTCTGCTGAACCGGAATTTGAAACGTTGCCTTCGGCCCGCGAAAGCAAGTGGTTACCTGGTACATAAAGCGGCTGCGCGACGGTCAAATGCCGGCCGAGTACAGACGCAGGGCCCTCGCTAGGCCGTACACAACCTTCCGCATCGAGGGCAAGTAGCCCGATTTCTCGAGTTTATTATGGCCGGTTTCCCAACAAGGACTCGGTTCTAGGACCCGATTAGCCATGGCTCCGATATTGCCGGCCCAACTGCGGCCACCGGCAATTCAGGGGTTGCAGCCAATACCGGATTCATATCCAAAAGGCTTAACTGAGATTAACTTCAACATATTATCCTAATAAAGGTTGCGTAATCACCTCTTGCGCAAGTTTTCACCAACACCAACAGCACACGTTGAAGATGGGACTGCCGTCAAAGGCAAACAAAAGCCAGCCCCTACCCCCTTCAGGGTTCGGCCCACTGCATTTTCTTGGAGCCAAGGGCCATACCAGCGACAATGCATCCATTACTGACACTCGTCGCACTCGCTGGCCTCTTCCAGGCCGGAGTAGCCCAGTTCGAGGTCTCCCCTGACGGAACATGCGGCTCAGCGAACCAGTACTCCTGCCTGGGATCGCCATACGGCAACTGCTGTGCTCGGAGTGGGCGCTGTGGTGCCTCGGACACGGATTGCGGATCAGGATGCCAGGTCGACTACGGCCTGTGCGGTCGTGGCGTTGGGGGCATCGGCCTGACCAGTACCCCTGATGATCCTGGTGTGCCGGCGACCAGCACGAATACCCGACTGACGGCACTTCCCTCGAGTATCAGCACACGATTGACGGCACTCCCTACCAGCATCAGCACAAGATTGACGGCGCTGCCGTCGAGCATCAGCACTCGGCTGACGGCTCTTCCATCCAGCATCAGTACACGGCTGACGGCACTACCGAGCAGCATCAGCACGCGGCTGACGGCACTCCCCACAACCGATCTCTCGCCAACCCTGTCCCAGGTTGTCTCGACAGTCTACGTGACCGTCACCGTCAATACGACTGCGACGCAGAGCACCTTTGTCACGGTGACCTCGACCGCAGTCGACCGTCTGACCACGACCGTCCCGACCACGGCAGTGCAAACGAGCACAGTTCTGGTGGATACGACCTCCACTCATCTCACGACAACAACCGCAACCAGCTACTCCATCGTCTTCGCCACAGTCTTCAACACCATCAACGTGACCAGCACCTCCACCGTCTGGCAGACCGCGACGTCCACCACGACGCAGACCCTCGACACCACCAGATACTTCAACCAGACGGTCACCTCCACGTTCACCCAGCCGACAACAGCCACCTCGTACGCTACGGTGGACGTGACAAGATACATCAACGCCACATCCACCGCACTCCTGACGCAGACCACAACCATTCCCCTGACCGTGACCTCCACGTCAACCATCACGATTAACTCCACCCGCCTCGAAACCGAGACCAAGACGACCCAGATCCCAGTGACGGTCACCGCGACCAACACAGCCTACACCACCCAGACCAACCTCCTAACCGCCACAACAACCGCCATCACGACCGCAACTCGCGACGTCACAAGGCAGATCGACACAACCTCAGTCACCACAACCACAGCGACAGCCCTCCAAACAGCAACAACAACCACGACAACAACAGTAACAGTAACAGCCACAATCCCACCAACTACAACACCCATACCGACCATCAGCCCCTCAACCGCAACCGTGACCGTCACTGTCACGGAAACAGCCACTTCAGCCGCACTGGGAACGAGCCAAGTCAAAGAGACAGTGACGACCACTGCCGTAGTGACCAGCACGCGGGTGGTAACTAGCGTCTCAACCGTCACGGCAGTGCCTTCATCATCATCATCGTCGTCGTCTTCATCGGTGCGGCAGACGTTGAGTATTGGGTTTGGGAGGTGAGGTCGTGTAACCTGTTGGAAAGGGGTAGGAGTTTGGGACAGGTGGATGGGGCAGGTGGATGGGGCAGGTGGATAGAGCAGGACCCTGAAACAGGAGGACGGGCCACGAGGATGGGACTGGTGGATGGCACTGGTGGATGGATTAGGTAGGGAGATGGGATAATAGGAGTTGGGGACAGCCCACGGGCCAGCGTTGGTAGGAGGAGCCGGTGGTGATATGGGAAAAGGGGTGGTGAAGGTGTAGATAAAGGGGAAGCAACTGGAGACAGTGTCAGTGGAAGAGGGAGCAAAAGGGGGTTCAGGGGCAAAGAAAGAAGGGGAGATACCTTACCTGATCGGGCGAGACCGTGAAGTTACGACAGGTGGACTATGGAGTTGAAGTACCAGTGAATATAAGGTAACTTGGTTCCTTAACATGACAACTAGCCGAGGAGCGAGATATCAGCGGTCTACGGACACAAGATTATGTTTGGTCATAACTCAACTGAGAACCTCACCCTACCCCCGTCTATCCACCCCCTACAACTTCCGAAACACCGTCCTAAAAATCTCCCTACTCTTGACCAAATTCACCACCCTCAGCCGCTCATTATCCAAATGCGCGGCATCACTCGCCTGCCCACACGGCAAATGCGCCGCCGGCGCACTAAACTCCTTCTCCAGAAACCTGATCGGCGGAATGGACCCTCCCTCCCTGATATAAAGCGGCTTCCTCGCCTTTGGCCTTTCCTCCCCGTCTGTGGCATTCGCCGGCAGACTCACCACCACCCCATTCTCACTCTTTCCCTCCCCCTCCTTTTCCTCGCCTCCCTTTTTCCCATCATCCCCATTTTCAGTCGAAGACCCCCACGCCCTCATAACAGCCTCCTCCAACGTCCTAAAAATATAATTCCCCGGCACCCCCAGCCACGGCTCCGCCTTGTTATCGATCCTCACCGTCAACGTATTCTCGCTCCCAAACGCCTCAAACTCCTCCCTCAGATACCTCTTCAGCGCCTCAATCACCTGCTCCACCTCCTGCCCAGGCACCAGCCTCACACTGACATTAGCAGCCGCATGGCTGCTGATGAGCGACCCGTCCGGTCCAGACACATTATACCGGTGGATGGTGAGGTTCGGCTCGCGCCAGCGGGCCATGAGGCTTCTTTTCAGGGCGGGGAGCGGGCCGTGGGAGGGGTTGCGACGGATGAGGATGCGTGCTATCTCGTCGTATCGCTGGTCTTCTTCGTCTGTTAACGGGAGAATGCCGTCGTAGAAGCCGGGGATTTTGACGTGGTTTTTGGCGTCTTTGAGTTTTGCGAGTAAGAGGGTCAGATCGGTCAGCGGCTCGGAGAGCATGCTGCTGCCGTCGACGCCCGAGTGCAGATCGGGATGCTTCGAGTCGATGCAGACTGTCGCGTG
Source organism: Chaetomiaceae sp. PF1801 (assembly GCA_023628475.1). Classification (NCBI taxonomy): domain Eukaryota; kingdom Fungi; phylum Ascomycota; class Sordariomycetes; order Sordariales; family Chaetomiaceae; species Chaetomiaceae sp. PF1801. The sequence continues at coordinate 110,874 of JAMAKQ010000084.1, forward strand.
CAGCACGCCGCGCAGGCCGTAGGTGAGGCAGGGCACGTCGTCGTCGAGCCAGTAGCTGTTGGCCAGGAGGACGTAGTCGACGTGGCCGATCAGGTCCTTGTGCGCGCGGATAGCGTCCTGGAACCCGCGCGAGCCGGATTCTTCCTCGCCTTCGATGACGAAGATGATGTCTGAGTCGAGGGCTTTGGCTTGAAGCAGGTCGGACACGGCGTACAGCGCGGCGATGATGGGGCCCTTGTTGTCGCTGACGCCGCGGCCGTAGAGGTAGCCGTCGTGGCCCTCGAGCTTGAACGGGTCTGTCTGCCAGCTGTTGCCCTTCATGTCGGCCGGCACGACGTCGTAGTGACCGTAGAAGAGGATGCGCTTGCGCTTTTCCGGGGGGTCGAGCTTGCCGCTGAACTTGGCGCACACGACGGGGTTGTGGAGCCCGCCGGTGCTCAGCATCTCGACCTGGGCGCCCAGGCGCTTGAAGAGCGAGCCCAGGTAGGTGGCGCCCTTGCGGCAGTCCTCGGTGAACTCGGGGCGTGATGAAACCGTCTTGAACGAGACGAACTCGCGGAGGGATGCGATCATCATGTTCTCGGACGCCTCCACCTCCTGCTCCTCCTGTGTCGGCATGCCATTAACACGCCAGACACGGACGGTGTTGTCGTTAGCGCCGGTGAGGAAGAGGCGGTCGTTCTGGTGCACGGCCACGGCCGACGAGAGGATCTTGGCGTCGTGGGCCTTCCAGCGGCTCAGGCACTGATACTTTTGGCTGACGTTTTGCGACAGGCCGTTCTTGTCTCTGCCGTAGTGCACCGTGCTGTGTTTCTGCTCCGAGTTAGTCAGGGACGACGGAAACCAAGGGCCATCCTTACCGATGCCGACCCTCCGGTCGCAGCGCTCCACAGAAGACCAAAACTCATCCTAAGAGTGTTGACATTCCCATCATGCGCCTTAATCACCCGCAACTTCTGCTTCGTGTCGAGATCCCACAGCTCAATGATGCCCTGCAGCTTGCCGGCATACAGAAACGACCCGTCCACGGCAAGCGACATGACAGATTCGCTGTCGTCCTCGCCCAACGTCATCATCTCCTCAATATCTCCCAGCACCCCGTCATCGTAGTCCGGCCCGTCGTCAGACAGCCGCCACAGTTTGATGGTGCCATCTCCGCCGCCCGAAATCAGCACCTCCTCGTCCGGATCCGCGAGGACAGTCGGCCCCTTGGCGACCAGCATGCAAAACACCCATCCGTAGTGCGCATATTGCCTGATAGCGCCCGAGTCAATCTCCAGCACGGTCTCAGCCTTGGGAATAAGCGCATAGTGTTCCTCCGTCCGCCGGGGCGTTGACGTCCCGCCCACCGCGCGCGAGTCAAAGAAGCGGTGCTGGCGCTTATCCGGATGATTCGCCGAGTCATGCGGCACCCTCCTCGTCTGATCCTTCAAACTGACCCACTGGATATCCTGCGTCTGCGTCCCAAGATACAGCGTCTCGCGCTGCGGGGAGTAGGCGACACTAAACACGTCGCCGACGTCGTAGGTGCTGTAGATTTCGTAGAGGCGGGCGAAAGTGGTCGGGCACCACACACCGATGATGGGCTCGCAGGCGCTCGAGAAGAGGTATTTCCCGTCGTCGGAGAGGAGCAGGCAGAGGACGCTGCGCTTGTGGGCTTGGATGGTCTGGACGAGTTGGTAGGTGCCGAGAGACCACACGACGATCTCGCCCTTGCTGGTCCCGGCAAAAATGTACTTGTCGGAGACGGCGATGGCGAGGACGGAGCCGTCGTGTCGCAGCTCTTGGAGCTGGTCGGGGGGAGGGTCGGAGGCGGTGTCGGCGCTGCCGTCGTCGAGTTCGCGGGGCTGGAGGCCCGTCATTGCGGCGGCGGTTTCTGGTGTGACTGGTGGGAAGTTAGCAGGCAGTCTCCAGGAAGCTCTGTTTTATGAAGTCGAGGCCATTGGAATTGAGGGACGAGAAGTGAGTCGGCCGCTAGATGGTGAAGAATTGATGGAGAGAGCCAAGGGCTGACGACATTTTGGTTGAGGGTCGCAATGGCGCCGTCCGAATTGAAGACCCCGCTCAAGCTCGAGCCTGGGCCGGCCGCTGCAGGGGTGTTCTTCCCCACGTTTCAGGGCCTTCGACAGCAAACTCCACTGCGACGAGATCGGGGATGCACCCCACGATGCACGCGGAGGACCGCAGTCCCCAGGATGGCACCGTGTCCCAATGCACCCCGTATTCTCAGATGCAGGAGATCCGGCCGGGCGGGACGTGCCGATTGAGCGCGTGGGGGTTTGCGGGCTGTCGACCACAACCAAAGGCCAAATGCAGTGACAGAAAGAGGTGGGCATGACACTCACCGCGGGAGAGGGCGTGGGGTGGCCTCGCAGCCGCCATCCTGGCCTTGGAGATCCGGATGCACTTCCTGCAGCACCCATCCTGTCCATCCTCGATGTCTTCCTCGTGATCGTGGGTCCAGGGATCGAATGACGCTCTCAAAACAGGCACACCCACGGCCATGTCGCCGTCCGAGGCCAGGTCGGCCGGGCTGTCTGAGTCTGAGCAAGTCCGTCGCTGGCCACCAAGTCGCCAGACAAAGTTCCGTGGAGCCAGGCCGGCAGCGCTGGGCGGGTTCTGGTTTTGTATCTTGGGCACTCCGGCTTCTCCCTGCTTGCACGACATGTCGCCGGAGCCGGGACATGACGCGAGATCAGGGATGGGGTGCGCCATTGCAAACGCTCTCATATCCCAGAGCGCACGGGTCGGAAGAAGAAGGACGGAGGCATCTCACCGCTCTTTGGGAGCTTGCAGGGAGGCCTGGATGGAATCCGAGAGGAACAGAAAGACTGGGTCTGCAGAGAAGAGATCGAGTTCGTGGGACGAGGCATCGGCGTTTCATATACCTCATTGGCAGTGGGTTCCGAGCCGGCGATAGAACGGGCGCCACGAAGCATCCTGGACAAAGCCACCGGTGAATTCCTCCGCTGGTCACAGGATTCACAGGGCGACGTAACCAGGGTTGAATGTCGCTCTTGTCTTGGCGGCACGAGCTGGCAACTTGATGTTATCTCTCGCGTGGTCTGAAGTCGTACACCGAAACTGTCTTTCTTGCGGGCGGCTGCATGTGGCCATATCTGTTGTTCTCGGAACCAAGATGCCGGGAATCGAGATTTGGCACGACCACGAGTGTCACCAACCGAAGAAGCCAGGCTTGGGGCAATATGGTCCTCCACTGGTTTGCGGCTTGGCATGAACCACCAACCCGGGATCCGTACCCAGTATGGACACTGGATTCTCTGCGAATTTTTTATGGCTTGACCGAATGCCACAAGGCAGGCGACGCAGGTTGCCGATCTCGAAAGTCGGTGCAAAAGTTGTCGGATTTGGGTCGAGGTCGGATTGTCGCGCCATTCTCCGAAAATCGGTGCGGGTCCGTCCCGTGGCGGCTGGCGGGTCGCTTAGTGGGTCTTAACAGGAAGTGGCTCGTGCACCAAGATCCCTGCCGAGCGGCGGGAACAATTTTCTTCGGCGTCTGAGATCATCGACACGGACTTTTTGCAGACCAACACCGAGAACTACGCCCACTCCATCGACTGCACTTGAGAGCGCGTCCGATCCACCCAGCACCGGGATCCTCATCGACAACTTCACTTTGCCGCCCATCCCTCCATCACCTTCGTCCGTATCCCACGCGCCGGGCGCAACGGGTCCTCGCTCCTCTCTCGCTCCGAGCTTCCCCTCGAATAATCCCACATCACCATGGATCACACACGCGACCCCTGCCCTTGGGTCATTCTCAATGACTTTGGCGGTGCCTTCTGCATGGGCGTACGTGCTCCCCTTTGACCCTCGTCCTACACCTCGGCACCGTCTCCGCGCCACTCTCGAGTCCCGAAGCGCGCGGCCTCGATCCATCGGCTAACAGAACTCCAGGCTGTCGGCGGGACCATCTGGCACGGCGTCAAGGGCTTCAGGAACAGCCCGTACGGCGAGCGGCGGCTAGGCGCCATCACAGCCATCAAGATGCGCGCGCCAGTACTCGGCGGCAACTTTGGCGTCTGGGGTGGCATGTTCAGCACATTCGACTGCGCCGTCAAGGGGTTGAGGAAAAAGGAAGATGCGTACGTCCCCCAGTTGGCTCGGGTAACCGAGGCCATCATCTCCAAACTCTCCGCATGATCACAGACAGCTAACTTTCGGACAGGTACAACGCGATTGCAAGTAACCCGAGCTCCAACTTCGAACGTCGCCCTCTAACACGACACAGATTGCCGGGTTCTTCACAGGCGGCGCGCTAGCGATTCGTGGCGGATACAAAGCGGCGAGGAACGGTGCCATTAGCTGTGCGATCCTGCTCGCCGTCATCGAGGGCGTCGGCATTGGGTTCCAGAAGATGTTCGCGGGGGCCACAAAGCTGGAGGTGAGTGATGCCGCTTCGCTCGAACTCGGACATGCTGACAAGATAAGGTCCCGCAACCACCCCCATCAAACGAAAAGGTCCTCGCATAGGCAGCCCTCGAGAACGTCGGACGACAGCCCCTCGACACACCCAACTCTTCTCCGGGCCCATGACAGCGCCCGGATGTGTATTTCTGCATGCATTTATGACGGTCAGCATCTTGGAGGCGGCGTTCCCTGTAACATAGAACCGGTTGGTTACGCTCGCCAAGGGGGCGAGTGGCAACCCGACCAGACATCTGCGGACACAATCTGCAAATCCATAATACCTTTTCCAAGTCAACTGCTGTCTATCTAGGAATTCGAGCGCTGTCTACTCATCAGATCTAACCTAGCTTTTCGCCGCACCACACCCGCGGGTTCTCCGGTCTTCCGTCACCGACGTACGAACTCGGCACCTCCTGATCTTCCCGGAACACCCGAGCGAAAGCGACGCCCTTGTCATCGACCCAAGCCCGAAACATGCCCCCGCAGTTGTAGTCTTGGAGCAGCTCGGACCAAGTCTCGATGACATTGCCATCAGCGTCCCTCACCACGACGCACTCGATCCCGATCATCCCGCCTTCGCCTTCGCCAGTCTTGCCCCAGCGGTCACCGGCGCTCCTCTGCAGCTCACCGCCCGGCCCAGTCACTTTGGTCAGCGCCACCGCAGACGAATTCCTAGCAAACCGCGCAATGGCGCCAACCGTTCTGCCAGCCGCCGTTCGAAGAAACGAGTCCCCATTCCCCGTCCCAGAGACAGCGACCGACCGCGTCGTGACCAAATCTCGACCGCCCAGCAGAGGGGTGTACACCCACGGCGTAGGCAAGCAATCAGCAACCAATCCCTTCAACGCCCCCGCCAACACCACCGCCGGCACCTGCTTCCTCAACCTTGCACTCGGATCCCAGCCCTCAACCCACTCCTCCGCCCAAAACCCCGCTCCCACCGCCGGCGTATCCCCGATCCTCCCCGTCAATTTATTCGTCAATCCCCCCGTGCTCGTCGCGACACAAACCACCCCGTCCTCGTCCAGCGCGACAGCGCCCACCGTGCCTTGTGGCAGGAACTCATCTGCACACCACCCTGCAACTCCCTTTCCGGTTTTTTCGCGCTCCAGACCCCGGATGTGCTCGTCCCACCGCCGTTGGGTGAAGAAATATTCTGGCTCGACCAGCTCGAGGTTGTACTGCTGGGCTAATTGCTCCGCCGCAGCACCATGAATATGCGTGTGCCCCTGCGCACTGGGGACGTTTAACCCTCCCCCCTCCAGCGTCCCATCCGCAAGTTTAGGAGAAGGAGAAGGCTTCGGAGCTAAATCCCCACCCCCTCGTTCAAGAACCTCCCTCGCAAGCAAGATAGGGTTCCTTACGCGCCGCAAGCCAGACACGCCCACGCCCCGCTTGGCGCGCCCGCGCGAGACCATGATGGAGGCTTCCAGCTCGTTGATGCCGTCGCGCGTGAAGACGGCGCCGTGGCCTGCGTTGAAGAGGGGGTTGTCTTCGAGGAGGGTGACGGCGTGTGTTGAGACTGCTATCGCGTTGGGGAGGGCTGTTTTTGGAGAGGGTCTGGTGGAGGAAGGGGTGGCTACTTGGGTTGGGGTGGTCATGAAGTGGTGGGTTTTGGAGACCTGAGGCCGTATGTTAAAGGTTTGTCTGGGAATCAGTGGAGGGGGGACGAACGTACGATGGTGAGGAGAGCCGCGCGGAACTCGGCGTAGCGGTCTGGGGTGAGAGTTGCCGGAGTGATGTTGCCCGCGCCGCCGTGGATGATGAGGCGGGGTTGGAGCTTTGGGGTAGTGGGGTTCTGGGGTTTGTATTCCATTGTCGTGAGGGTCAGGCACTGTCTGGTTGGCAGCAGTTCGGGTGTTGGAAGTGGGTGGTGTTGACGGCGAGCACCTGGGCAGTCAGCCGAGTTGAGGGGTGATGGCGGCATTCGTGGGGCCTTCGGCATGCCGCCGATAAGGATGCCGAGACCCGCTTTTCATTATCGCGGCAGTCGCCAATGACGGGCCGATTCCAGCCGATGCTCGGAAGTCGGCACGGAATGCGAGCCCTTACAACGCGTCTCGGCGGCGATCGAAAAGTTGCATCCTCAACGATCGGCTCACGATAAGTCAAGTCCAGCCAATCTCGCTCCCTCTGCTCACCGACGCCGACAATTTCGGGTTGAAAGGGACGCGCATGATTTGAATTTCCCGTCATCAGGTTTGCTGATCTTTACGGGATGGCAACAGAGATCGAAGACGCGAGGGAAGGAGCACCACAGCGCGACGCCTGCGATGGAGAGCGTTGAATTGGACTCAACAGGACACTGGCCTGCCTTCAATACCCATCTGGCCTTGGTCTGTCCTATCCATGATTGCCACACTCGGTGCCAGGCCGCTCTCAGCAGCGACCTAGCGCACCGTCAAAGACATCTTTGAGATTGGAATCATTGAAGTCGCCTTCATATAACAGCGTCACCGGACATCTCCCGGTTACCGATTCCACTTGCGCAGAAATTCGACTACACCAGAAGTACCGCAAAAACCACCGACACCAGACCGACCCAAACCGCAGCGCCACCCCCCATCAGCTGACCCGCAGCATTGCCCTGGCCCTTGCTCATGGTGTTGTTGCTGGCGGTTGTCAGGTCGACCGCTTTGAGGCACGTCAGTTGGGCCTCGGGGCTGCGAGACTAGGCCGCCGCTGCCGTTGCCGGGGAAGAAGACGGCCAGGATCGGCGTGACACCGAAGAAGTGCTTCACCAGTGTGGACGCGTCAAAGTTGCCCTGCAGCGAAGTTAGTCTTGGAGGCCTGGCGAGACCCACGTGTTCGGGTCCCTAACCGCGCTTGGCGCTCTGGCAACGACTGAGACCTGTCCATTGTGCAGCGGGCGCGTCAAAACACGAATTGGACGGGATGTCCCGTGCCGCTCAACACAAAATCAACGACGCAGCCAGCCTTCGATAGATGGAAACCGAGGTCCCGCGGCCATCGCCCTTTAGGCCAAACAAGTACGAGATTGTGCTGCCGAAGTACAAAATTCCCGGGGAGCCAGAGCGCTACCGACTTTCCGCTGCTCGCCTTGGCCTGGTTCCAGAACCGTGCCTTACGAGTATCGTGGTAAGACTTCCGCAGAAGTCTCAGGAGTTTTTGCTATATTTGTATTAACGCGATGCAACAACCAAAGCACTTCTGGTTCAGAACCCGCTACATCTCTGCGCTCGCCTCGCCTCTCTCCGCGACCACCCACATCTTCTCAAGCTGCATCTCCGCCCATCGCTCGTGGCCCGCTTCATTGGAGGCTGCCTCAGCTTTCTGCCCGGATTTGCCAGAGCATGGGCGCAACGCGCCTTTCCCGAGTGGTTTCTTCCCAACAACCTCGTCTTGAAATCACAGAAACAGCCCCAGGAACAAGACCAAGAGGAAACCGTCGCCGAGCTGTTCGATGCCGAAGTCAAAGCGTACAAGCGTCTCAGGCCTCTGCAGGGCGAGGTGGTTCCGCGCTGTTACGGACTCTGCCGCTACAACGGGACAAGGGCGCTTATTCTCGACCATCTGCCTGGCGTCTCGCTGGCGTCGCCCGAGGGCGCGACGCTCAGCCTGGAGGAGCTCTCCGCCCTGCTGCAGCCATGCTACAGGGCGATGCATGCCTTCGGGGTGCATCATGACGACCCCCACCCGCAAAACTTCCAGCTGGTGGATGGCAGAATCATGGCGCTCGACCTTGAGCGGGTCACGTTTGACCAGTCCGAGGACGACAAGGCTTTCTTTTTGAAGACAAATGTCGAGGACATGGCGATCAGGTACAGGGGTCTGCAACAACATTTTCGGCGCGAAGGCTCGTTGGAGGCAGCGTAAGGTACTGCAGTGGTGTATCGTTGGGCGGAAAAAGAGAACATAATAACATCTAGAGCTCCTGGCCCTGATAAAGACATTAACCCAGGGCGGTTTGTGTTGTTTAAATGCAGATATCGGCCTTGTCCTCCTCATCCTCCTCGACATCCATGTCGATTGCCTCATTCCCTGGAGCCTTTCCTTTAATATCGTCCGACTCCTGTGATGAGGCGTCTTTGCCACCCGTTCCTCTTCTCGGAAAGAAACGTACGCAGGGCAGAAATGGTATCATCGAGGTCGCTGAGGAAGTAGTCCTGCACGTACCACTCGTACACAAGTGCCGCTCCCAGAGTCTGTAACTCCGCCCACAGGGACGAGAGTCTCTGCCGGAGTAGAAACTGGGAGGAGAACCAAAGGTTCTCGGCGTAAATGCGTGGCAGCATCCGGTGAAACCAGCTGTAAGATGCCAACGCAACCCCAGTACCTGCCCTTCTCGGTGAAACAATTCTGACGCGCGCCGGGCAAACGACGAGACCGAGTGGTAGGGACAAGCCGAGTGCGACTTACCAAAGAAGCGATGTGTACGTCTCAATGGCGCCGTCGTGTCGGCCCAACATCAGCCGCATGTTGGTCAAGACCCCAAGTTGGTGTACCATCATAATGGTTCTCTGACGTCTGACGAAAGTGGCTGGCATCCAAAGAACCCTCCCGAGGGGCTTAATGCGCCTTTGAATGGTGTTGATCTTCTCAGTGAGTCTCATCTTGGTCTCTTCTCCTTCTTCGCGGCCTCAACGATGGCGGCGCGGTGGCTCTCAATGTCGTTGCGCGTGGCGTTGAGGTCGTTGCGGATGGCTTGAATCTCGTCCTCGTGCCGCTGTTGGCTCAATCGCAGGTCGGCGACGGCAATCTCTGCGAGCCGGGTCTTCTCGGCCAGGGCCGCCGTGGTCTGCTGTTTGACTTTCAATGCTTGCTGGAAGTCGTGGATCGTCTGCTGCATGCCACGGGTGATCGCGACGAGGTCGTCGTTGCCGTGGACGTCCGATATCGACGCAAGACTGCAATTTTGCCATTTGTTAGGGGGGATGAGCCACTACCTAAAGTGAGAGCCAATCGCCCGATCGAAACGTGTCGCTGAGCCTCTCGACCATCCGCCTCAGCCACCAAAGGGAATCGACCAGACGAGGGCCGGAACCCGTTTCCAGTCCGTTTGTGGGTGGTAGGTGACGACGGTGGCAGAAAGTCAAGCCCTGTCTCTTAGTGTCGTCTTTGGGGCGAGGAGAAAGGCTGAATCGATTGAACGCGTTGAGTGCTTCAACGCGTCAGCAGCTGACAAATACATCGCTGACTCTGTGTTTCGAAGGAAACTGGAAGCGATGATGCTAGACTTACTTGAAGGATGAACGAGCGCTCGATTGCTCCAAGTCGTTATTGAAGAGCGAGAAATGCTTGGACAGTGTCCGGTTCGGAGAGTCGAAGTTGTGTTGTGGTAAGAAGAGTGGAAAGAGGTAAGAGACACTGCAGCAGTGGAAGGTTTGTGGCCGAGGAAGGATTGAAATGATGAGCAACAATAGCACTGAACAAAGAGTCAACAATAACCTCAATAAGACCCACTCAAGCCGGTGAATCAGCCTGGCAGCTGGCTGGCAGTCACCATCTGGAAGACGGGGTTTCACACGGACTGGGTGACTTGAAGGCCCAGCACCGAACCCAATTCTGCGAGTCCCGAGACACTGCTTTCTGCCCGTCAATGGTGGCAAGGCAGAAGAATCGACAACAAAAATATGTCATCAAGTGCCCTCAAATTGTGGCATTGAGCATGTCATTAGCAAATATGACATGCCGAGATTAAGGAATGTTTGACCGAGAAGTGTGTGGTTCACAACACCGGACGGAAGACCGGCTTGGCCGGTTGCCAAGCCGGCGCTTGGACCCACAGCCAGTTGCCTTTTCGGGATGACAGGCGGCCCCGCTTCGGCGCCGGGAAGAGACCCACTTCGCCGGCAACTGCTCCCTCCTCGTGACAATCATTTTTCAGCGACAAAACTAGCGCGAAGTTGGTGACGAAGATTGGTTTTTCCTTCCTGTTATTAGGCCGGCTCCATACCAGGATACTCATCGAAAATTGTTTGCTTCAACTACAAATTTGCACCTTTACACGACCAGCTCCCACTTGGTGGCAGGCCGCATTGTTTGTTGCAAAGCAAGCACCTTGTAGGTGGACAAGATGAGGCCCTGCACTCAAGGACTTGACGGCCCTTCTGGATTTGGAAGACTCAACAGAAACACTGGCAAGAGAGGATGGACCCTCAACTCTTTCTTTGCGGTGAGTCTGCGGTCCTGGCGAACCAGACGTGACATGCCAAAGGTCCCTGCAGCCCTGGACCGAAGCTTATCAACTGCCTCTATCCAACCACACAAGTTGTTGACTTCGGCAGTTCTTGGTTGCTCCCCACATCCGCCCTTTTGGACCCCAAACTGTGCCTTTGCGTTGCAGTATATTGCCCGCCAAGTCTTTGTCAGACTCAACGCAACACAGGGTTTGTACCTCGTGTCCCTCCATTGCTTCACGCAAAGACGGCTTGGCCCGTCTCGACAGTCAGCATCAGGTAACACGCAACCATTGTTGTAAGCTTGAAAGAGACTCAACGACCAACCGCAGTCCCCCACAAAGCCATGAGGTGGTTAAACAACCGTGCTCGTAGGGCCTTCACCACGACAACTGCACGCGCTATTGAGACACAAAATCCATACTTTCGCAGAAGGTCCTCGTATCCAATACGCTCTGTCCGTGAGACTCTTGGCTTGGGGGCAGCATCGTGGATTCTGAGTGTGGAGGAAGAGTCGAGTTGCTCTAACCGTCGCCAGCTTCTGCATGTGAGGAACCAGCGTTTCCGTTGCGGTGATGCAGTGCAAAAACTATAAAGAACGGCCTCATAGCCCTCATCATCGAGTCCTCTTCTCTGTATCCCTCCCCATCTCCTCACTCAACCAAATCCCATCACCAACCCTCACCAGCCAACAAGACACAATGCTCTTCACCCTCCCCCTCCTCATATCCGCCGCAGCGGCCTTCGTCCTCCCCGCCGGCCTCTCCGACGGCGTCTACATGGCGCACATCAACGCCGACGGCCTGGAGGTGCACACCCGCATCTCCCCCTCCGACACCGAAACCCTCGCCGCCCGCAGCGCCAGCGCCAGCGACACCACCGCTGAGTCCATCTCCGCCCGCGACCCCTCCGCCCTCGCCAGCCACATCGCCACCACCCCCAAACCCAACCACCCCATCCTCTCCAAACGCATCTGGTCCATCTGGTGCGGCTGCGGCTTCACCCTCGACCACGCCAACTGCGACGCCGCGGTCGAGGACTTCAAGCGCCAGGTCGGCGGCGGCGTGCAGATCCCGCCGTACACGGCGTGGTACTCGATCCGGGGCAACGTGGTCTTCTTCTCGTGCAACTCGGGCGACGGGACGATTTACCATGATGTCAATGGTGTGTCGTTTATTGCCGGGGAGATTACAAAGGCCTGTGGGCTGTATATTGCGGGCACGTTCCAGCGGCAGGCGTATCCGTATGAGGCGAGCGGGTATATGCGGTACTCGGCTGGGTTGGATTTTTGTGCGAATGCGAAGACTAGTCCGGCGCATAGTTGTTAAAGAGGGTTGTGGTATGGGGGCGGGTTCAAGGGGTTGTGTTGTTCGGTTGTTTGGATGGGCAGCTTCGAGGTCTCAGTACCTACATGTACGGTTTGGTGTCGTTGGGTGCGCGTCAGGGGTCATGGTAACATGGGATGTGTGATGGTTGGAGTCTGACCAGAGAGCTGAGTTTAAGTCAGTTAGCAATACAATGCGGTCGTCATATCTGTTCAAAGGCGTAGAGCATGCGAGAACAGAGGCACTAGACCAGTGACCTGCAGGGTACCAAGTATCGAATACTTCATCCATGCTTCAGCAGATTTTTTCAAGCCTGCTTTAGGCCCCAATAGTTTCCCTAGCCCGGCCTGTTCTGTAAGCATGTGAAACGGCCAAGGGGCTCAATACCAGAGTTTCAGACTCTCAGGCTTTCCAGGACTGACCACTAAGGTCTGGCACCGGTCTTTCTCTTTCGCTCTATCGTGAACCCGATGGGCTCCTAGCTGGCGCACCGATGTCTGCCTCACTCAACCGGCGGGGTTCCATATTGTACATGCCTTTCGCCAAGCGTACAAATCTGCCGTGACACAGCCTCACCAGGCTCATTGGCAGGCTCAGGCTCTCAGCCACCCTACCTGCAGGCTGCCCGCATGCAAGCTCCGAATGATTGGCTCTCGACTGGAGCTGGCAAGCCAAACCAACCCCTCCTTTCCAAGACAACCTTGGGCAACTTGTTGGGCACGAGAGAGAGCCGCTTCGTCAGTCGTCAATTCGGCTACCGCTGAGCTCAGTGGGCTGGGCTGGGCGCCCTCAAAGTCTCAGAGGTGAAACATCGACCCCTCAGCAGTCATAACCCTCTCACCCGGGCCCGGATTCCAGTTCTGTCCCTGGTATCATGATATTCTTCTTCCACCGTCTTGAGCAACGCGGCCCGCATTACATTTGAGTCTTCTCATCGCACCTGCCCGCGAACATGGCAGCAGTGTTCTGCTCTGCCGTCGCCCGCTTTGCGTCCTTCGTCCCTTTGGTGATCGTCGGCTTTAGTGGCCGTGGCACGTACGAAGACGTCAAGGACCTGGATGCGCTTGGAATCTACGATGTTATCCCGAGCGGGCATTCGTTCCTATCCGGCCTACAGATGTACTCGACCTGGGTAGGTCACAAGGGCTGACATCCCCAAACACTGTGATCTCTAACGGATGGAAATGGTTAGGGAATATTCGCCTTCGCAAGGAACATATTTGCCATCTTCTTTTCGTACCTCGAGTACGGCAAAGCGCGTGGCTGGTGGCGCTGCGTTCCCGCAACCATCGACTCCATCGTCGGCATCTCTCTCCTCGTCTGTGTCGTCAAGCAGGCCCAGTTCCTCCCGCGGACCTACGGCACTTGCGACGATGCGACCAACTGGCGCAACGGGACCGACGGCCGCAATTTCTTTGTCGTTGCCAACCAGACCACCCCTGGCAGCTACACGGGCCCGGGAGACATATGTCACAGCATGGTCGAGCTTTGGGCCACTGCCCTGCCTATAGGGTGAGCAATCACTTGGATTCTTTTCAGTGGCATGTGACTAACGCTGCAACTGCTACGGCACAGCATCCTCTACTGCCTGCTCGGGTTTATCAACCTCTTCGTCGGCTTGACACAAGTTTGCAGCCGCCGCGATCGAGATGATAATCAATCGTCATGCACGCCCGGCCTCGTCGTATTTATGGCTTTCCTCATCGGCCCGGTTTTCTGGATCTTGGGCCATCCCATGGCCGCGAGCCGGTTCGCGTTTCGATACATGTGCAAGGCGCTTGCTGCTAGGAGGAAAAACAGAGGGGATGCAAAATCCTTCCATCAGCAACAACAAGGCCCAGGGAAGGATCCAGCCGAGAAGCAACCCGACATGGACACCGTTACGGAGCATCATCCGGTGCCAATGCTGCCATACGAGCTGCTCCTCCAAGTCGCCGGGCATCTTCACTTTGTAGATCTGATCAGCGCCAGCCGTTCGTCCAAAAGGCTGCGGACCGGCCTGTTTGGTTTCTCAGGGCCCGATCGAAGCAAGCTCCAAGACCTCCGACGGTTTACCTGCCAAGGTCTCAAGAAACGCAAATGCGAGCTCTGCGGCATGCAAACATGTTGGGTAAGCCAGCAGGTCCAAGCAAGGTTGTAAGACAGAATATCGAACTAACTCACTCCCTGACAGAACTGCGACACACAATTCACATTCCGACCTTCCCCCGCCTTCCAGCACCTCAGGAATTGCCGGCCGCAGTGCTCAAAATGCTTCTACAAGACCCACTGCCGCTGGGGGACACCGCAAGGCCTGCGCCTGGCCAAGCACGGCAAAGCCTGCGAGCTCAGGGGTGTCCGGGAGAGGAAGCGGCGGTCCGATGTCGAGATGGCAAGCGGGTTTTACGTTGCTAGGACAGTAACTCTCTGCCGGCTGTGCGCCGAGATGACAAGCGTGAAGCGCACGAGGGCTTTTGAGGCGAAAGATGAAAGGGAGCTTGAAAAGAGGGGAATGGGACCGCTGGCGTGTTCCAAGTGCAGAAAGATGATCTCGGCCGGGGGTATGAGGTGGTGGATCTGCGGGACGTGCGAGGCCGAGTGTTCTTCGGACATGCATCCCACATGGGGTGATGAGCGGGCATCTAGTACGCAACATTGAAGTTTGAGTTGATCGGAGGCGTTTCCAAGTGCAGCTGACATTGAAGCCTTGACTGGCGTGGATGAGGGGCTGGTGCTGGTGCCAACTTCGTTCCTGGCCCAAGCTGACTTATTACGGTGATGCTTTAATTATCCAATCTCGACGATGAGGGACTGGATTTCGGACTTGCCTAAGTACCTACTGTACCATAGGAAATGAACACGTCCGGTGTGCTCCGTGCTTCATCCTGTCCGGAGGACAATTTTGTTGCCAAACTTTTTCGAAAATTACTATGTAAAATTGATAAGAAAGTGCGGGTCC